>JAUKPS010142654.1:0-15471 GCA_032273165.1 Chlorellidium tetrabotrys | reverse complement strand
TTACCAACACAAGGAGGATCGGTTACATTGGCAGCATCTAAACAACAAAGTCCTGAAACTTGGAAAGCTTTAGAATATTATGTTGGTTATTCTACGATTCCAGAACTTGCATATAAAAACAATGGTTCGTATATTACAGACTTTTTTGTTACAAATGATATTAATTTTACTAAAGAAAATGTTAAAATATGTGCACCTCTTATTAAGATATTTGCAACTCAAAAATTGGATAATGGAGGTGATCTGAGTTTTTCACAATTTCAAAATAGTCTCAAAACTTATTCAGATAATCTAATAGATTTTCAAAAAAACATTTTTAATAATTTGATGACTTATTTACAAAAAGAGTTACCAAATATTTCAACTGTACCGGAAGGAGGAATAAAATCCGCAGTTGACGGTGAAATCCCTAAAGTCCAATTTTGGGAAATGTTCAAAGCCTTGAACGACAAGTGGATAGCGGGTAATACATATAGTGAGGATACATTATTACAAGACTTTTTATTCCTTGATAGAGGTTCAAGAAACATTGGTGATAAGATTTTAGTTGATCCTTTTGTTTTAAAAAACAAATTAAGAAATTTAAATGTAGATGCAAGTGTGTTTACTTTAATCTCGGGTATTCTTGTTGAAAACCATTTCAGTGTGATGCCTCTTCCAGCATACGTTAACTTTTATAATGTTCAAACACCTGATGGTACATCCACACCAAAAACAGAAGCAAGTGTAGATTTTGCCAATAGTATATGGGGAACGTTTCTGAGTGTTGATTATAGAAAATCATCACCGAAAATGGTTTGTTTCTATTCAGAAAAACCTTCAGCATATGCTGACGGAGCGGGTAATAAAGATTATAGGTATAAAAATGATGGATTTTCGTGTAAAAGTGTAACTGATAATCCAACGTTAGAAGATCAAACCAATAAAACTGATTGGGCTTTATCAAATAGATGTGTTGGATTTAATGTTGACATGGGAGTAAGAAACCAAGGAGTATTTTACAATTTTAGTATATCACAAGATTTGGGTAAAGCAACAAGTGAGAGTTTAGTTGCGACAAATCAATTGGGTAACCAAGCCTCAGGAAGAAAAGTTACATCTCAGAATGTTTCTTTATTAAACATTTATAACGAAAGAAGTTATCAAGCAAACGTGGTTGCCCTCGGAAATGCGTTAATTCAACCTATGATGTATTTTTGTTTGAATCATGTTCCAATGTTTAATGGGGCTTATCTGATAACGGAAGTTAATCATACAATATCACCGGGAGTTTTCCAAACATCATTTACTGGAACAAGACAAAGAATTTTTGCAGCACCTAAGATCAATAATTATTTAATTAGTCTCAATCAAAATCTATTACAAAAGTTAGAGGAAAAATTAAAAATTGCTCAGACAACACCAACAACTGCTGCGACAAATGAAACGAGTAAAAAATCAAATGCAGCACCAAATTCGTGCGTTGGTAGTTTAAATAAAAAATATGAAAAAGGATTTGAAGCAATAAATTCAAACTCTACTAATACAACAACTTTAGATTTATTTAGTAATATCTATAAAAACAGACCAGCAAGTAGATCTGATAGACAACAAAAAACATTAACGTTTGCAACTTTTGCTTTTGTATATGTAATGTCTTACGATAATAAAACGGTTCAAGGTTATAATAACAACTATGGTAACATAGAGTTAAGTTTGGATTGGGGAACAAGCGGTTCGAATAATTTCTTAAAAACATATTCTTGTGTTAATATTGGTACTGATAAAGGATCAAAACCAAAACCATTTGCTAATTTTGCTTCAATAGACAACTTCAGTAAACTTATGTTGGCAAGATTAGATGGAAGCTTTGATCAGATAAAAGAGTTTTATCCTGGTACAATATTACCAACAGCAGATGCCTTGTATAATTATTTTAAAGCCGCTTGGCCTAAAAATAAAACAAAACAAGAACAGGATGATTTTGAAAAGAATCAAGGTAAAGAAGTTAGAGCAAAATTTGACAAGGCTGTTTTAGAAATTAGAGCCTTATCTCCTCAATTGAATATTGACCTTGCGGTTAGTAGTACACCTTCTACCGCACCTTCTACTGCTACGGTAAACCAAGTTCAAACACCTAATGCGGATGATAGAACAATATTAAGTAATGCTGGAAAGGTAACAGAATCATTAACATCAGTAGGGTATTCATTAATTGCATCTACGTCGTCGAATGGATTGTTAACTATTACAGGAAATATCGGTTCATCACCATTATCAAAATCTTATAAACTGAAAGTATATTTAATTTCTTTTGAAGGAACACAATCCGAAACTGTAATAGGAGAAACCCAATTAATACCAAAATCTCTTGGACAAAATAATGGATACACATTTACAACATCCAAATCTTTCAGAAGGGAATGTGATATAGCGGCTGATCAAACAAATAGCTCAATAGGATTTAAAGTTCAAGTAATTGAATATCCTGAATACCAATACGCAAATACATTTAGAGTAATGAAATATGATTGTCCAACAAGAAATCTATTACCTGGAGATGTGGTGAACAGGGCGGTTTATGAACAGATAAATGCTAATCCATGTGCGATTTGTTATCCTAACGGAGGACCTGGTATTATAATTAATGGAAAAGAGTGTTTACCAAATACAAAACCACCAAGACAAAACATTTTTGATATTACTACTGAAAAGGATTCGACAGGAAGAATAATAAAAGTTACATTTACTATTAAACCTGATGCGGGTATTTGGAAAATATTTACGGGTAAATATGATTCTAAATGCGTCGGAACTACTTCTTATAATACTACTTCAGGTGAGATATCTCAAAACCAACAAAATATTTCATTTGATGTTGCGGATATAATTAATGGATGTGATCCTGGCGCGTATACAGTAAAAATGGAATGTACCGCTCAACCCTATCTTGCTAATGGTCAACTAGATAATACAAAGATCCAAAATTACGGTTCTTATGTGGTACAAGGGATAATTTGATGATAACAATATATTTATAAATAAAAATAACATGGATATTAAAACAGCCTTAAACAATTATCTTGGAAAATCTAGTAGATATTCTGAGTTAGACAATGGTGACGGATCGAAAGAGGTTTGTGACTTAGATACCGGTGACTGTTATACAGTACGTATGAAAGATGGTCTTATTGAAAGAGTAGAAAATACTATGACAATAAATAAAAAAGTTAAAGTTGAAACTCGTCAAGGGTTTAAACAATTATTAAATGGATAACAAAATGAATTTAGATAAAAAAATAATTGCAGAGATTGCAAAGTTCAATAAAGTGAACAAATATATTATGGAACAAGATGCTGCTGCTTTACCGGCACCAGTTGAAGATCCTGCTGCTTTACCTGACGCACCTGCACCACCTGAAGACCCTGCGGCTACACCGGCAACACCGGCTACGGATGTTCCCGCTGAAAAAATAGATGTTGCAACAGATCCTGATGTTGAGAAAATCGACGATAAAGGAGATAGTGAAGAAGGAGATGGAACGGAAGAACTTGATATTACGGACTTAGTTAAGTCACAAAGTAATATTGAAACCAAACAAGATGATTATTTTGAAAATCTTTTTGGACAACTTTCTAATTTAGAATCTAAGTTATCTGAGATGGATAGTATTATGTCTAGATTAAATTCGATAGAATCTAAAATTGAAAAATATAGAACTAAAAGTCCTGAAGAAAGATTAGAACTGAGAAGTTATGATTCTTACCCATTTAACCAAAAACTTTCAGACTTCTTTGAAGATAAAGAAAAAGAAATGGAATTAACAGGTAAAAAAGAATATATTTTAACACCAGACGAAGTAACTGATATTAACGCTAGTGAAATTAAAGGAACATTCCAACCTTCAAAAACTGATGATAATCAAAACTACGGTAGTAGATAATTAAGAAAAAAATAATTTAATTAAAGGAATTACAATAGTAGTTCCTTTTTTTATTTGACAGATGACCAATATTTGATTATATTTATTGTATAATAATTTATAAAACTTAAATCAAAAAACATGAGTTCATTAGACGCCGTATTGGCACAGTACGAAAAATCGAAGCAAGCTTCAGGGGGTTCCCAATCTAAAATGTCTCAAGACGAAAGAATGAAGAAATACTTCGCTCTTATCTTAGAGGACAAAGAAAAAACAGGATCAAGAAAGATCAGAATTTTACCAACACCAGATGGTTCATCACCCTTCAAGGAAGCGTGGTATCACGAAATTCAAGTTGGTGGAAAATGGCAGAAATTCTACGATCCAGGAAAAAATGACAACGAACGTTCACCTTTAAACGAGGTTTACGAAGAGTTGATTTCAACAGGAAAAGATTCAGACAAAGAATTGGCAAAACAATACAGATCACGTAAATTCTATATTGTTAAATTAATTGATAGAGACCGTGAAGAAGATGGTCCAAAGTTTTGGAGATTCAAACACAATTACAAGAATGAAGGTATTTTAGATAAAATCATTCCTATTTGGAGAAACAAGGGTGATATTACCGATCCTGAAAAAGGTCGTGATTTGATCATTGAGTTATCAAAATCTAAAACAGGTAATGGTAAAGATTATACAACAGTACAAACTATTATGTATGATGATCCAACACCTGTCCACGATGAAGCAGATCAAGCTAAGGCTTGGGTTAATGATGAGTTAACTTGGTTAGATGTTTATTCTAAGAAACCTGTTGAGTATCTTGAAGCAATTGCAAGAGGTGAGGTTCCACGTTGGGATAGCGATAAAGGTGGTTACGTTTATGGTAACGACGAAGAGGCTACTACATCAATCGGAGGATCAAAAGAACTTTTTGTTGACACACAGGCTGACCAAGAACCAGATGGTGATTTACCATTCTAATTTATAACGGGTGGGAATAAACTCCCACCCTTAATTTTTTTATATGACATTTAAAGAAGAAATTGAATTACAACTTAAAGACAATAGAGTATTGTCTTATGAGTTATTGACTGAATTAGAAAACAAGAATTACTTTTCAGGTAGAGGTAAACAAATTGGTGATACAATCTTATTCGGTATGTTGAAAGGTGAAACTGAGGAAGGAGAAACATATTTTACTTTAGTAACATTCCACAAAGAAGAGATTGGTGTACTATATGAAGAAGATGATTCATTCTATATTACACTAAAAGAAAGTAGATTACCAAACATTAAAAGAATAGAAAATGGCGGGAATTAAGAAAAAAGAAAGTGGAGGATTTAAAGATAAGTTCTCAACAAAAACAAAATATAAAGATACCAACTACTACTTTTGTGGTGAGGCTTTCTTAAGTGCTAGTGGATTACCGGGTCCTGTTATGGGAGGTATCAATATGTTCTTGGGACATAGTAATAGTTCTAAGACAACCGCTATGATATTGGCAGCAGCTGATGCTCAAAAGAAGGGACACTTACCTGTCTTTATCATTACTGAAAAGAAATGGAGTTGGGAACATGCTGTTGAGTTAGGTTTGGATGCAAAGAAGAACTCCGACGGAGAGTGGGATGGTGACTTCATCTTCAATGATGGGTTTGATTATATTGAACAAGTTACCGATTTCATTAATGAAGTATTGGATGCTCAAGAGAAAGGGGAGATTCAACAATCAATTTTATTCCTTTGGGATTCAGTAGGTTCAATTCCTTGTAAGATGACTTTCGATGGTAAGGGTGGTAAACAACATAATGCGGCAACACTTGCTGACAAGATTGGTATGGGAGTTCACTCAAGAATTTCTAAATCAAAGAAAGAAGATTATGCTTACTATAACACTTTGGTTGTTGTAAATCAGCCATGGGTGGCTCTTCCTGACAATCCATTTGGACAACCGACAATTAAAGCGAAAGGTGGTGAGGCTTTATGGTTAGCGTCTTCATTAGTGTTCTTGTTTGGTAACCAAGCAAGTGCTGGTATTAACCACATCACAGCAACTAAGAATAGTAGAACTGTAAGATATGCGATAAGAACTAAGATTTCAATCTTGAAGAACCACGTAAATGGTTTAGGATACAATGACGGTAAGTTAATTGCGGTACCTCAAGGATATATTGAAGATACTAAAGAAGCATTAGAAGCTTATAAGAAAGAGTATTCTCAATATTGGAATGGTATCTTATCAGGAACTGGTGAGATTACTTTGGAAGAGACCACTGATGATATTAGTGAGTAATATATTTGTTAACGTTTAAATAAGACATGTGTCTAAAACTTTATTGGTGGATGGTGATAACCTTTTCAAAATTGGTTTTCACGGGGCTAAGGATCTCTTTAACGACGGTTCACATGTGGGTGGGGTGTATCACTTCATAAACACATTACGTCGATTTTTGGAGGAGTATAACTTAGACAAGGTGGTTGTCTTTTGGGATGGGGAATCGAACTCATCTGCCCGAAAATTAATTTATCCTCAGTATAAGGCAAATCGTAGATTCAGTATGGATGAATCCAAGTACGAATCTTATTTAGAACAAAAGAATAGAGTTAAACAATATCTTGAAGAGGTATTTGTTAGACAGGTTGAAATAGACAATAATGAGGCGGATGATTTAATTGCCTATTATTGTGGAATGGCGAACGATGAGACAATAATTATATTTTCATCAGATAAAGATTTAACACAACTGATATCCCCCAATGTATCGATATATTCACCGATACATAAATCAATCTACAAGTTTGGGGATAAGATCAAGTTTAAAGATATTGAAGTCCCGCACCAAAATGTACTTGTCTGTAAAGTATTCATGGGTGATAAGTCAGATAATATTGATGGAATACAATCACTTGGTGAAAAAACATTTGTAAAATTCTTTCCTTTGGTGCAGGAAAAATCCTGCACTATCGAGGAAATAATGGATATTGCTCGAAATATCCCGCAGGAAAAACCTATAAAAGTATTATCAAATATTTTGACTGGTAAAACAAAAAGCGGTATACTTGGAGAACAATACTACCAAATAAACCAAACGATAGTAGACCTTAGTAAACCACTCATAACTGATGAAGGAAAAGAGTTGGTTGAAACTATCTACCGTGAAACTTTGGATCCCACAGACCGAGGTTATAAGAACTTAATGAAGTACATGATGGAGGATGGGTTATTCAAGTACTTACCTAAGAATGATGAGGCTTGGGTAAATTTTTTGAAACCGTTTATGAAACTTACAAGAAAAGAAAAAAGAAAAATTAAAAACTAAACCAAATGAGAGATCAAGATCAAGTAAAGATGGAATTTTTGTTAACACTCAATGAAAACATTGTTGTTCAAAGATTCTTTAATGTCAGAGGATATAATCCTAAGGCAAGATTATCTACGGATTTGTATGAGTACATGTATGATGTTAAAGAGATACTCCACAATTACCTAAGGATGAAAACTGTTGTTTACATGTTAGACAACAAAGATGCAATTGCGTATGATGCAAATGTAATGAACACGTCATTTACTGACGGACCTGAGAATTTTCACCTTTATGTGAAGATTGGTGATGAGACAATTTGTCATAGAATTTTTGACGGAAAATTATATCCACCAAAAGTTCGTTATACAGTGGACGTAAGACCATATTTGAAAGATATCCTTTCAAATCTAACTGACATTTTTTCCAAATACGATTTAAATCACGAATATTGTGGAATCGAGTTGGTGTAACAACTATTTATAAATTCAAGGGGGGACAGAGATATTATGCAGAAAAATTTTGACTATTTAGGAAATACATTCCAGGTTCAATTGTTAAACCAAATTATTGTAGATAAAGAGTTTTCAACCACCATCATGGATGTTTTGGAAACTACATATTTTGATAACAAGTATTTTAAGATCATCGCTCAGATGACTAAAGAATACTATCAAAAATACCAAGCTACACCAACGTTTGACACACTTGAGCAAATAGCAAAGTCTGAAATATCACAGGAGTTGGTAGTTAAGATTGTGTTAGACACTCTTAAACAAATTAAAGATGCTCCGTTCGACGGAAGTGTCTTTGTTCAAGAGAAAGCCTTGAAGTTTTGTAAACAACAAGAACTTCAAAAGGCAATGAAAAAAGCCCAAAAGATTATTGATGAAGGTGACTTTGAATCTTATGATAAAGTTGAAGAACTTGTTAGAGAAGCAATTCAAGTTGGGGAAAGAGACCTTGGGACGGGTGATGTATTTGCCAACTTGGAAGTTGTATTAGATGACGACTTTAGATCCCCAATACCTATTGGTATTAAGGGAATTGATAATCTACTTAAGGGTGGGTTAGCTAAGGGTGAGATTGGGGTAATATTAGCACCAACAGGTGTTGGTAAAACTACTATCTTAAGTAAGATCGCTAATACTGCATTTAATTTGGGATTCAATGTACTTCAAATATTTTTTGAAGACAACCCAAAGATCATTCAAAGAAAACACTTCACAATGTGGACGGGAATTGAACCTGATAATTTGGTTCTACACAAAGAAAAAGTCTTTGAAAAAATTCACGAGATTCAAAACTCAATGAAGAATAAGTTAGTTTTAAAAAAATTACCTTCTGATTCATTAACGATGTTACAAATCAAAAATCAATTAAGAAAAATGATTGCTGATGGTAATAAGTTAGACTTAGTTGTTTTGGATTACATTGATTGCGTAATGCCTGAAAAGTCATTTGGTGATGAGTGGAAGAGTGAAGGATCAGTTATGAGACATTTTGAGGCCATGTGTCATGAGCTTGGACTTGTTGGATGGACAGCCACACAAGGTAATAGATCTTCAATCTCATCTGAGGTTGTAACTACAGACCAAATGGGCGGATCTATTAAGAAAGCACAAGTTGGACACGTAATCATCTCCGTGGCAAAAACACTACAACAGAAGGAATTAAATTTGGCAACCATTGCAATTACTAAATCAAGAATTGGTAAAGATGGTGTTGTATTTGAAAACTGTAAGTTCAATAACGAACTATTGGAAATTGATACTGAGTCTTCTGTAACCTTCTTAGGGTTCGAAGGACAACAGGAACAAAAGAAGAGTGATAGAGTTAAAGAACTCCTTGAAAAAAGAAAACAAAGAGAACAAGGTAAGACGAATTAAATATCTCTTACTTTGAAAAAAAACTTTAAAAAAACAACGAATTTTTTATTAAAAATCGGGACTAATGGTAGTATGGTTTATATTTATCATTTAAAATCCCCGATTTTTTAATAAATTTCATTTAAAACAAATTACAAAAAACATGGACATTTCAAATCGAATCCTATCGGACATTACAGTGTATATGAAATACGCAAAGTATATTCCAGAATTGAAAAGAAGAGAGACTTGGCAAGAGCTAGTAACAAGAAACATGGAGATGCATATTAAAACGTATCCCCAATTAGAAAAAGAAATCCGTGAGAACTACATGTATGTTTACAAGAAACAAGTTCTCCCATCAATGAGATCAATGCAATTCGCAGGAAAACCAATTGAGATATCACCCAACAGAATTTACAACTGTGCATTTGCACCGGTTGATGATTGGAGAGTATTCTCAGAAATCATGTTCCTTTTATTAGGTGGAACAGGTGTGGGTTATTCAGTACAAAAACATCACGTTGAAGTATTACCTGAAATCAGAAAACCAAACAAAGAGAGAGGAAGAAGATGGTTAGTTGCAGATTCTATTGAAGGATGGGCAGATGCCGTTAAAGTATTGGTTAAGTCTTATTTCTTTGGTGGTTCAAAAATCGAATTTGATTTTTCGGACATCAGACCAAAAGGGGCTAGATTAGTTACATCGGGTGGTAAAGCACCTGGTCCTCAACCATTAAAAGAGTGTCTTATCAAATTAGAGGGTATTCTTGATTCGAAAGAAGATGGTCAAAAATTGAGACCAATTGAAGTTCATGATATGGTTTGTCATATCGCAGATGCGGTATTGGCGGGTGGTATCAGAAGAGCGGCACTTATATCTTTATTCTCTGCATCTGATGATGAAATGATCAGTTGTAAGAGTGGGGCTTGGTGGGAAACAAATCCACAAAGAGGTAGAGCTAACAACTCGGTTAGTTTAATGAGACATAAAGTTAATAAAGATTACTTTATGGACTTATGGAAGAGAATCGAGGCAAGTGGAGCAGGTGAACCTGGTATCTACTTATCAAACGATAAAGATTGGGGAACTAATCCTTGTTGTGAGATTGCTCTTAGACCATTCCAATTCTGTAACCTTACAGAAGTGAACGTGTCGAATGTGGTATCACAAGAAGACTACGAGGCAAGAGTAAAGGCAGCTTCATTCATTGGTACTCTTCAAGCGGGATATACTAACTTCCACTACTTGAGACCAATATGGCAAAGAACTACTGAGAAAGATGCGTTAGTTGGAATATCAATGACAGGTATCGGATCAGGAGCAGTTTTAAAGTTAGATATGAAAGCAGCTGCGAAAGTTGTTAAAGAAGAAAACAAAAGAACTGCTGAGTTATTGAAAATCAATCCAGCGGCAAGAACAACAACAGTAAAACCTGCAGGAACAACATCATTAACTTTAGGTACATCATCAGGAATACATGCTTGGCATAATGAATATTATATCAGAAGAGTTAGAGTTGGTAAAAATGAATCAATTTATGCACACTTAAAACAATATCACCCTGAATTAGTTGAGGATGAATATTTCAGACCACATGATACTGCGGTTATTGGAATTCCACAAAAAGCACCTGAAGGATCAATTCTAAGAAATGAATCACCAATCCAATTATTGGAGAGAGTGAAGAAGGTTCAACAAGAATGGATTAAACCAGGTCACAGAAGTGGATCAAATGCTCACAATGTATCTGCAACCATTTCAATCAGAGAGCACGAGTGGCCAGCGGTTGGTGAATGGATGTGGGAGAACAGAGAATATTACAATGGACTTTCAGTATTACCATACGATGGAGGTACATATATTCAAGCACCGTTTGAAGATTGTACTGAAGAAAAATATGATGAGTTGATGGAAACATTAAAAGATGTTGATTTATCTAAAATTGTTGAAGTTGATGATAACACAGACCTATCAGGCGAAGTTGCTTGTGCGGGAGGTGCATGTGAAGTTGTGATGGCATAATGGAACACGATAAATTAGTACAGAACATTGTAACTGGAATGTATGACTCGATCAAAGGAAACAGATAATACAGTAAGGGAGAAGCCAAAACTTCTCCCTTCTGATTTTTATATTGAGAACGGATTTAAAGTGATGACTGAAGAATATCATATCAAACGAGGATATTGTTGTGGTAATGGTTGTAGACATTGTCCTTTTAGTCCAAAAGCGATTAAAGGTAATATCACTTTAATTGAAAAATAAAGCAAGTATATTTATACTATATGGGAGACGGAACTACATATGGTATAAATTTTCCTTTCAGAGATTCTGTTCGTGGTGACTACTTGGATTTAACCAACACTGCGGGGCAAGAAATCAGAGCGGATCTTATTAACCTACTTCTTACTAGAAAAGGATCTAGATATTTTTTACCTGATTTTGGTACAAGACTCTATGAGTATCTTTTTGAACCATTTGATGGTTTAACTTTTGATGCGATTGAATCTGATATAAGATCTTCAGTTGAAAAATATATTCCAAATTTATTAATTAATAGATTAACAGTAGAACCTTTAGACCCAGAAGAGGAGGCGGACGACAACGCTTTTACATCAAATTTACCAACCTCACCTGTTTATAGATACCCTGGAAAGGGAACCGCAGAATATACTGCAAAAATAAAAATAGAATATTCTGTCCAAGACAGTGCATTTGCAACAAGTGATTTTGTAATTATCAATATTTAAGATAGATGGCTAATCGTAAGATATCATATACAACCAGAGATTTCGAAGGAATAAGATCAGAACTTATACAATACGTTCGTACTTATTATCCTGAATTAATTCAAAACTTTAATGACGCTTCGGTGTTTTCAGTATTTTTGGATTTAAATGCTGCTGTTGCAGATAATCTACATTATCATATTGATAGAAGTATTCAAGAGACAGTTCTTCAATATGCTCAGCAAAGATCTTCAATTTACAACATAGCAAGAACTTACGGATTAAAGTTACCGGGTCAAAGACCTTCAGTTGCTTTAGTTGATTTTTCAATAACAGTACCCGCGTTTGGTGATAAAGAAGATGAAAGATACTTGGGACAATTGAGAAGAGGTTCACAAGTTTTAGGTGCTGGACAAGTTTTTGAAAACGTGGAAGACATTGATTTTGCATCTCCATATAATTCTCAAGGATTTCCTAATAGACTTAAAATACCAAACTTTGATAGTAGTAATAAGTTAGTTAATTATACTATAACTAAAAGAGAAGTTGTTGTTAACGGTATTACTAAAGTGTTCAAAAGAGTTATTACACCAAGTGATGTAAGACCATTCTTAGAGGTATTCTTACCTGAAAAGAATGTGTTAGGTGTTACAAGTGTTCTTTTAAAGGATGGTACGAGTTACACAACAGTACCTACAGTTAATGAATTTTTAGGTTTACAAAACAAGTGGTATGAGGTTGATGCTTTAGCTGAAGATAGAATCTTCATTGAAGACCCGACCAAAGTATCAGATCAGCCAGGTATTAAAGTAGGTCGTTATATTCAAACACAAGATAAATTTATTACAGAATATACACCTGAAGGATTTTTAAAGATGACTTTTGGAGGTGGAACAAATACAGCCCAAGATGCTCTTAATCAATTTACAACGATGGGGGTTCCTTTAAATCTACAATTATATCAAAACAATTTATCGTTAGGAGCCGCTCTTAAATCGAATACTACTTTATTCATTCAATATAGAACAGGTGGAGGATTATCAACAAACTTAGGGACCAATGTAATTAATCAAGTTGGAACCGTTTCATTTTTTGTGAATGGTCCATCAGAATCTACAAACCAACAAGTTGTTGGATCTTTAAGATGTAATAACGTAACAGCAGCTATCGGTGGAGCTGGTCAACCAACTGTTGAAGATGCAAGAAATTATGTGTCATTCAATTTTGCGTCACAAAATAGAGCGGTAACAGTCAACGACTATGAGGCTCTTGTTAGAAAAATGCCATCACAATTCGGAGCACCTGCAAAAGTAGCAATTACGGAAAACAATAACAAAGTGTTAGTTCAGATTTTATCTTATGATACGTCTGGTAAATTAACATCTATTGTATCGAATACATTGAAACAAAACTTAGCAAATTATTTATCAAATTATAGAATGTTGAATGACTATATTTCAATTGAAACTGCTGAAGTTATTGATATCAGTATTGATATTGCGGTTGTATTAGATGCAACTCAGAACCAAGGACAAGTTATTTCAAACATAGTTAATAAGATATCTACTTTCATGGATCCACAGGTTAGACAGTTAGGTCAAAATATTTATTTAGCTCAATTGAATAGTTTGATTCAAGATGAAAATGGTGTAATTACTGTTGCGGGACTTCAGATTTATAATGAGGTTGGAGGGCAATATTCATCAGCTCAAACATCGATGCCATATGTTGATGATCTAACAAGACAGATAAGACCTGTTGATGATACCATATTTGCACAACCAAGTCAGGTCTATCAAATTAGATATCCACAGAAGGATATTAGAGTAAGAGTCAAGAACTTCCAAAACGTTTCGTTTACTTAAGTTTATTTAATCAACCATTAGGTTATCATTGATTTATACGCTATTTTCTTTTCCATAGAAAATGGGGGTTAAACTATTTATCAAAAAAGGCATTAATGGGTAATTCCTACAGAATACGAACCGAACCAGGTTCAGACCAAATTATTAACGTACAAATCGACCAAGAATTTGATTTCTTGGAAATACTTTCTTTGAAGATTCAAAGCGATGATATCTACACAAGAAACTGTGCGGATTATGGCGTTGTTGTTGGACGTGTTACGGCAAATGGTGGATTCGGATTACCTAATGTTAGAGTTTCAGTCTTTGTTCCTATTGCACAAGAAGATCAAAATAATCAAATTGTTAGTGTTCTTTACCCATACAAATCACCGACAGATAAGAATGAGGATGGATACAGATATAATTTATTACCATATGAAAAATCTTATTCTTCTCACGTTCCAACAGGGACATTCCCATCAAGAAGCGATGCGCTAGCCAATCCAACAGTTATTCAAGTTTACGACAAGTATTACAAGTATACGGTAAAGACTAACGACAGTGGTGATTATATGATCATGGGAGTTCCATTAGGGAACCAAACTGTTGTAATGGATGCTGACCTTTCAGATATTGGTGAGTTTAGCCTTACCCCGCAAGATTTGATTAGAATGGGGTTAGCAACAGAGAACCAATTTAATGGTAACGGATTTAAAGCTTCAGCTGATTTAAATTCCTTACCTCAAATTATAAATTTACAGGCGAATATAGATGTTTCACCTCTTTGGGGACAACCTGAAGTATGTCAAATTGCCATCAACAGAGTTGATTTTGACTTAAGAGATGATGCGAATATTGATATTCAACCAACAGCTGTTTTCATGGGTTCTGTGGTTTCCGCAACAGACTCAAGAGTATTAAGAAAAAACTGTAGGCCGGCAACCGAGGCAGGTAACTTATGTGATTTAGTTTCAGGTCCTGGAGAAATATTATGTCTTAGACAAACTGTAGGACAAGATAGTACAGGAAAGCCGGTATTAGAAGAATATGAATTTGATGGGGGATCAAAAGTAATTGATGGTGACGGAACATGGTTAGTAGATGTTCCAATGAACTTAGATTACATAATAACAAATGAATTTGGTGAGAGAACAATTTCTTTAGACCCAAGTGTTGGAGTACCGACTAAGGGTAAATATAGATTTAAAGTTAAGTGGGAACAATCTGCGGATTTAGGAGAACAAGTTAAAAGAGCAAATTATTTAGTCCCAAACATTAAAGAATATGGTTGGAATAATCCGGCTTTAGATCCATATGGAGCTTTTCCAACAGGATCAACACAATATCAAGCGGTACAAAAATCTTATGCATTTTCTTTAGATTGGAATGACTATGCTAATCCACAAGCAGCAATTAATTGTGAAGATACTTTTTATGAGTTTGGATACAATCGAGTTTACACAGTTTCTCAATTTTTAGATGGGTATCATAAAGGAACTAATAGAGGTAGATTTATAGGTATTAAACAAATTTTGGAAAACACTTGTGATTCAACTAGTAATAAGTTCCCAACCAACGACGGTGTAAAAAACTTTGATTTAATTTTTATTATATTTAATTTCTTCTTTAGTTTTATAACACTTCTACTGATACCATTAATGGTTGTTGTGCACTTATTGGCGTTTTTATGGCCGATATTAAAAGCCTTGATAACTTTTGTTTATGGTTCATTAGCTTGGATTGTTTATATTATTTGTAGGGTTCTTGATGCGATACCATTTGTAAGTATTAGTTGTAACAAACCTCCTTCATTTA
>JAUKPS010142543.1:0-15472 GCA_032273165.1 Chlorellidium tetrabotrys | reverse complement strand
TATCTTAAATACCAAACAAATTGCAGCAATTGAGGTAAGAGATTTTATTGGGTTGACCACTGATCAAGTAACGACTCTTGATAGCGCACAATTATCAGCGTTAACAACTGCACAAACTGCATCGCTGAGTTTGTCGCAATTACGAGCAATTGAAGTTGATGATTTTGCTGCTTTAAAAACAACGCAAATTGTTGCTTTAAATAGCGCACAAATAGGTGCAATCTCAACAGACCAAATGTCTGTTATGACAGCAGCGCAAATCAAAGCGATTGAAATCCGTGATATGGGTGCACTTAGCTCTGATCAAATAAGAATTCTCAATTCAGATCAAATAACTGCACTCACAACGAGTCAAATTGTCGCATTAAATAGTGATCAATTTTTAGCTTTTGATACCTTCCAAATAGGTTTATTGCGTAGTGCGCAAATCAAAGTCATAGAGACGCGTGATCTCTCAAAATTCACAACAGATCAAATTGTTGCATTCGATAGTCTGCAGTTAAGTGCATTGACGACTGGTCAAGTTATTTCATTGAGTACAGATCAAATTGCCGCTATCGAAGCGACGGATTTAATCGGTTGGAATACAGCTCAGATCACTGCGCTCACCAGTAGACAGTTAGCTGCTTTAAAAATAGCGCAAATTGAAGAATTAACGTCATCCCAACTAAGAGCAATCACCCCTAAAAATATAGTTGCTCTCACGACCGATCAAATTGTTGCTCTTGATGAGATTCAATTAGCAGCTTTAACGACTTCACAAGTCAGCTTCTTAAGTACTAAGCAACTCAGAGCGATCGAAGTATTTGATATAGCAAGTTTGAATGCGGCGCAGATGATAGCGTTGAATTCAAATCATATAAAAGCGCTATCCACTGATCAATTACAAGCACTGGGTACAGACCAAATTGCAGCAATTGAGTTGCGTGATTTGAGTGGTTTGACTACCGATCAAATAAAGGCGTTTACGGTTGAGCAAGTCTCATCTTTTACGACGGCGCAAATTGTAAACTTCTCTAGTCTGCAATTAAAAGCCTTTACAACAAGTCAACTCGATGTCTTTAGTATCGAACAAATTATGGCAATTGAAACCCGCGATCTCGCTGGGCTTCAATCAGATCAAATACGTATTCTCGATACTAGCCAAGTGGCCTATTTGTCGACTGCACAAATAGCCGGTTTTACTTCTAGTCAGATTAGTTTCTTTACTGAGAATCAATTCAGTGCTTTAGGTACCCAGCAAATTGCAGCGATCGAAGCTGTTGATATTCGTGGTTTGCTTACTGATCAAATCGCTGCTTTAGAAAGCGATCAAGTTGCAGCCTTTACTGCAGCGCAGATTGCATTTCTCAATACTGATCAAATTTCAGCGATTGCTGAAGGTAATTTGGTAGGGTGGTCGAGCGAGCAAATCGTGAGTATGAACTCTGCGCATTTGAAAGCGCTGACCACGCAGCAAATTGCGCTTTTTAATACTGTTCAAATAAGAGCCATTGAGACTCGTGATTTATTGGGTATTACTACGGATCAAATTGCTGCTTTGGATAGTCTTCAGGTGAGTACTTTCACTACTGCTCAAATTGCAGTATTGAGTTCGGATCAAATCGCAGCTGTGACAACGCAAGCACTTGCGAATTTGAATTCATCACAAATGATAGCGCTTAATAGTTCTCATTTGCGCGCATTAAGTGAAGATCAAATAGGTGTGTTATCTGCTGCACAAATTCGTGTTATTGAATCTCGCGATATAGTAGGTTTTACTACGGATCAAATGGTCACGCTGAATGTCGCGCAGTTAGGTGCATTTACAACGGCGCAAATTGCAGCGCTCTCTAATAGCCAAATTGCAGCTATTGAAGCTGGTGAGCTTTCCTCATGGACAAGTTTGCAAATTGCAGCGATGAATAGTGGACATGTTAATGCACTGTCTGTCGCGCAGCTGATTTCATTAAGCTCACAACAACTTCGCGCAATTGAAGTTAAAGATATCGCAGGTTTAACAACGGATCAAATCGCAGGACTCGACAGTACGCAGACAAGCTCTTTAACGACGAGTCAATTTGCGGCACTAAGCAATACACAAATTAGAGCGCTTTCTAGTAATAATGTCGAAGCTTGGACTAGCTCCCAACTCATTGCACTTAACAGTGTGCAGCTACGAGCATTCACAACCGATCAAATTACTTCGCTTAATTCCAATCAGTTAGCATCCATTGAAGTGCGTGACATTGAAGGTATTACAACGGATCAAATCGCTGTGTTGAATAGTATACAGTTATCTGGATTAACCACAGCTCAAGTTGCTGGATTAAATACGGCACAAGTTGCAGCCATAAAAGCGGTTGATTTCGCTGCGTTATCGTCGAGTCAAATCGCTGCAATTGAAATCAAAGACATGGTTGTGCTGACAACTGATCAGATTGCGGGCATGGAAACGGCACAGCTTGAAGCTTTGTCAGCAGCGCAAATAGCCGTTCTCAAAAACTCTCAGTTAGTTGCTATTAATGAGAATGATATTTCTGTACTGACTTCCACCCAGATTAATACTTTATCAGCGTCACAATTTAATGCTTTAACAGCAGGGCAGTTGGGTAACTTAACTACTGATCAGATTAATGCAATTCGTTTATCTAGTTTCTCAGCAATCACAACAGATCAGATAAGTACATTAGAAAATTATCAAGTAGGTGCTTTTTCAACAGCTCAGATTGCTGCATTGAATAGCCGTCATATTAACGCGATGACAGCTGAACAAATTGAAATTTTAAGTGCAGAGCAGATAGGCGCTGTTGAGATTCGTGATCTAGCTGGATTTACCACAGACCATATTGTCACTTTAAATAGCACACAGCTCTCTGGTTTTACCACGACCCAAATTGTGGCATTAAATGCGGCACAAATCGGCGCTATTGAAGTGACTGATTTTGCTGGTATGCGTACAGAACAAATTCGCGCGATTGAAGCACGCGATGTTGTAGGTTTAACAGTAGAGCATTTAAACATATTGAATAGTGCGCAGTTAGCAGTGTTAACTGGTGGACAAATGGTTGCACTATCTAGTGATCAAATCGGTGCGATTGATCCGGCTAACATTCGTGGTTTGTCCACGACAGCAATTCGTTCTATACAAGTCGCCGATATGCCAGGAATCACAATTCCTCAAATAGAAGCAATGACCTCTGGTCAGATTGCTGCGTTTTCTTCTCCGCAAGTCCAAGCGCTTACTCAAGAACAGACAGAAGCTTATCTCATTGCCAAAACACCGCTGGTCTTAGATTTAAATGGCGATGGCATACAAACGATCGCCTCAGCGAATGGTGTGGTGTTCGACGTTGATAATGATGGTCAATCTGAGCAAGTTGGTTGGACATCAACTACTGATGGATTATTAGTTCGTGATCTAAACGGTGACGGATTAATCAATGACGGTGGTGAACTGTTCGGCGAAGGCACTGCTTTAGCTGACCGAAGCAAGGCTCGTGATGGCTATGTTGCTTTGCGTGCGCTTGATAGTAACTTAGATGGTCTCATCGACGATAAGGATGCCAAGTTTGGTGAAATCATGGTTTGGCAAGATGCGAATTCGGATGGCAAAACGGATAAGGGTGAGTTGAGATCTTTAACCAATTTAAGTATTCATAGCCTGTCTTTGCATGCTGAAGAGTCGCAAGAAATGAATAATGGCAATCTGATTGGTCTGATGGGTAGTTACACAACGACCGATGGCGCCACCCACACCATGGGCGATGTTTGGTTTAGCATCGAGCCTAATGGTCAAAAAGTTTTTGATTTAGCAAACATTGTTAAGCATAGTGAAGTACAAAACGCATCTGTAGTAAATGTTAGTAATCCTGCAATAAATGTCTCGCTTCAAGATGTGCTTAGCACATCGCAAGATGCTCAAGTTCATTTGTCAGGAACAGAAGCCGTCAGTGAAGGCATTATCAATTTAGTAAATACCGGAGGTGAAAATAGTGTAACTGAGGATTATTCCGTTCATGTAAATCAGGAATCTCAGCTTTTACACAATCAGCGGCTCAATAACGCAATTATTTAATTTTTCAGGCTAAAGAAATCGGTACCTAGTACCGATAAATGGTAGGTAAAACTGTATCAATGTGTGCTGCTTGGACAGTTTTTTATTGGCTATTTTGTAATTTTTTGGCTTTGAGATGCGTTAAATCACTCGAATAAAGCGCTTTGGTCGATTGCGCTGGTGATTTGGCAGTTAAATTGAATATATTAAAGGTTTGATGTCATGCTGATAACTAACGGAACGTTAACTACCACAGACGTTGCAAATTTGAACACCACGCAAATTTCCATCATGAGCGTGGAAGACATCGCAACCTTTTCTTCCTTAGATATTCAAGCCTTATCTACGGATCAAATCTCTGCAATCGCTCCCAGACAAGTCCCGTATTTTTCTGATGCTCAAATAGCATCATTTCTAGAAGACCAAATCATTGCGCTGAATACTGCGCAGGTGAGAGCCCTCCAAACAACACAAATTCAAGCTCTTACCAATAATCAAGTTGCAGCTATTGCAACTGACGACATCATTGGCTTGAAGTATGAACATATTGTTGCGCTCAATTCTGACCAGATTGGTAACTTAACTTCTAACCAAATCACTAAATTAAGCACCATGCAGGTTAGTGCGATTGAATCGCGCGACATTGTTGGTTTAACTGCTGAGCAAATAACTGCATTTAACAGCAATCAAGTTAATTCATTGACACTGACTCAGTTTGTGGCACTGAGTGCTGAGCAAATTGCAGCAATTGCTGCTGATGATATTCGTGGTCTTACTTCTAACCAAATAGCCGTTCTCACAACGGATCAGGCGAGTGCGCTCACTGCAGCGCAGATTACTGCTTTAAATAGTAAGCAGTTAAGTGGTTTGAATTCTTCACACCTTGCAGTATTTACTAATACACAACTCCTAGCCATTGAATTAGCTGATATCCCAGGTTTAAGTTCTTTAGCAGTACGTGGCATAAACATCAGCGACCTGTCTACTAATCAAGTTAAAGCATTAACAAGTGTGCAAATCAGTTCTCTAACCACTGATCAAATCACTGCTCTAAGTCAGTTACAAATTCAAGCAATAGATACAGATGATGTAGCAAGATTAACGACGGCACAAATCGTAGCGCTAAGTGTGGAGCAAGTCGCTCAATTAACGACAGATCAAGCAGTTGCGTTAGGTAGTTCGCATTTACGTGCGTTGACTACTGATCAAGTAGCGGCTTTGACTACAGAGCAAATTCCTGTGATTGATACAGACGATATCAAGGGTATGACGACAACGCAGATTGCTGCGTTAAGTCCAGCGCAATTACAAGAGTTCACTACTTCACAAATTGCAGTTCTGAACAGTGCACATATCCGTGCATTTAATACCGATCAAATTACGGCATTTAGCGCTGATCAAATTCGTGCAATTGAAAATGCTGATGTAGCTGGATTATCTAGTGATGGATTACGAGCTTTAACAATAACGGATCTAAGATCAGATCAGATTGTTGCTCTCACAAGCACGCAAGTCAGTATTTTATCAAGCGATCAAATAAACAGCTTAAGCAGTGATCAGATTCAAGCAATTGAAACTGCTGACATTGCTGGCTTAACTTTAAGTCAAGTCGCTAATTTAGCGCAGGCTCAGCAGGAAGCGCTATCAACCGATCAAATCCGTGCACTGACGATTAGACAGATCGCTGCTTTGACGCAATCGCAAATGCCGCTGTTTTCGACGGATCAAATTGCTGCATTAACGACCACGCAAGTCAGAGCGATAGAAACTGCTGATTTAGCAGCGATGAGTAATGATCAAATCGCGACACTCAGCGCGGATCATTTACGTGCATTAACAACAGCACAAATTGCAGCACTGACATCGGATCAAA
This sequence comes from Chlorellidium tetrabotrys, assembly GCA_032273165.1. Taxonomy (NCBI): domain Eukaryota; class Xanthophyceae; order Mischococcales; family Botryochloridaceae; genus Chlorellidium; species Chlorellidium tetrabotrys. The sequence goes on along the minus strand of JAUKPS010142543.1, from coordinate 9,563 downwards.
TTAGTCATATACCTGCAAGCCGCATTACGGTTCTTTCAGCAACTCAGGTTAGCGCAATTGAAGCTATTGATTTAGGTCAGTTTACAACGGATCAAATCGTTGCTTTGACTAGCGTACAGATAGCAGCTTTCACTTCAGATCAGTTTGCAGCTCTAGATCACACGCAAGTTCAAGCTCTTGAATCTGATGATATCGTCACTTTAACTACATCTGCTATTAAATTAATTGATGTAGCTGATTTAAATGTAGGTCAAATCAAAAAACTGATCGCCCCTCAAGTTGCTGCGCTTACAACTGATCAGATTGCCACTCTTAATACAGATCAAGTAGTTGCTATTAATACGGGCGGTATTGCTGTATTAAATACAGCTCAAATCGTTGCGCTGGATGGTACTCAGGTAGGTGCACTGACAACGGACCAATTAGTTGTATTGAATGCTACTCAGATAAGTACTATTCAAGCAGCAGATTTTGCAAATCTACGTAACGATCAAGTTGCGGCAATTACGAATGCGCAAATCAGATCAGTCACAACTGATCAATTGACAGGTTTAAATACTGAACAAGTTAGCAGTATTTCGTTAAATACATTGGCTGGTGTGAGTACAGCGCAAATCGTCGCATTAAGTGCTACGCAAATTAATAACTTAACTTCGGATCAATTTACAAATTTAAGTACTGCGCAAATTCGTGCAATTGAAACAGATGATATTAATGCATTAAGTCTTGGTCAATTAGATGTTATGACAACCAAGCAAGTGAATGCATTAACATTTACTCAAGTTGCTGCCCTTACTAGCGAACATATAGCTGCGCTGCGAACAGATCAAATCGTAGCTATGTCTACAGCGCAAATTGCTGCTATAGAAACGGATGATTTTAAAGCTGTCAGCGCAGAACAGATCGTTAAATTCACTACGGCTCAAGTCTCAGGCTTAAGTACACAGCAAATTCGTGCCATGCTTGGCGATCAATTAGCTGCATTGACAACTGATCAGACTGCAGCAATGAACACACTGCAGATACGTAGTATTACTACTGACAACGTAGTCTCACTGACAACCGATCAAATTGCAAAATGGAGTAGTTTCCAGATTGGTGCATTGAGCTCATCACAAGTCGCTGCAATGGAATCGCAACAAGTTGCTTCCATTGAAGCACGTGATGTAGCAGGTTTAACTTTAGCTGCATTGAGTTCTATTTCTGTCAATAGTTTCACAACCGATCAAATTGTAGCTTTAACTTCAACGCAAGTTGGGATCATTGTTACAGATCAAATTCAGTTATTTAGCTCTGATCAATTAAGAGCGATAGAAACACGTGATATCGCAGGACTAACAACCAAGCAAATCGTTGCTTTATCTGGCGCACAATTTAGTCAATTTAAAACAGATCAAATTGCTGCCCTGACATTGCCACAAATTCGAGCAATACAAACCGATGATTTAGCTTCACTCACAACAGATCAAATCGTTGCTTTAACTAGTGCTCAGATCTCTGTTTTATCTAGTGATCAAATTGGGGCACTTAGAACGGATCAAGTTAATGCAATTCAAGTTGCAGATTTACCTGCAGTCACCGTTGCACAAATTAAGTCATTGGTTAGTGATCAAATCGCTGCGATGAGCACGGATCAAATTCGTAAGTTAAGTAATGCACAAATTCTTGCTATTGAATCACGTGATATCGCTGGCTTAACAACCGATCAGTTGTCGAAAATGACAACCTCGCAAACGCAGAGTTTGAGTACTTCACAGATCATCGCTTTAAATGGGTCGCAACTGGCCTCGTTGATAACCGATGCCGTTAAAACTCTGACGACTGCACAGATTAGTGCAATTCAGACAGATGATTTTTCTAGCTTAACTACGGATCAAGTTGTTGCGCTAAATACAGCACAAGTTGCTACAATTTCCAATGCCCAAATTGCGACTTTTAATAGTGATCAAGTTAAAGCCATAGGTGGAAGTGACGTTAAATTTTTAACGACAGCCGCAGTCCGTGCAATAACAGTGGCGGCAGTATCTGGTTTGGCGACAGACTTAATGGCGTCGTTAACAAGCGTACAAATCAGTGCATTCTCTACCGATCAAATTAATGCTCTGAATACAGATCAAGTTAAAAATATTAGCAAGTTAAGTATTCCAGGTTTTAATACACAACAAATCGCTGCATTGAGCAGTGATCAATTCGTTGCTATGACAACGGATCAAGTTGCAGCTTTAACGACTGCGCAAATCGCTGCCATTGAAACGATTGATTTGCAAAATTTAAGAACAGATCAAATAAAGACCCTAAGCAGCAAACAAATAAATGCTCTGACATTAGATCAAGCAGCGAATATTACGACTGATCAAGTCAGCTTTATAAAGACAGACAGTCTTGCAGGATTCACGACTGCACAAATCGCCGCTTTAGTGAGTGATCAGTTTAATGCTATGACCACGGATCAGATTTCACGTCTGAATACTATTCAGGTCAGAGCAATAGAAACAAGAGATTTAGCAAAATTATTAACCGATAGTTTAGTTAAGCTGACTACGGCACAAATCGCAGCCTTGATTACAACCCAAATCGTAGGTATGACAACGGATCAGTTCGCTTCGTTGACCAATGCCCAAGTAACAGGCATGACTACATTGCAAGTTCTTGCATTAGAAACAGATGATTTAAAAGCGTTGCGTACCGACCAAATTGATGCACTTGTAACTTCACAGATTCGTATTCTGACCAGTTCACAAATTGCTACCTTAACTTCTGATCAAATCAGAGCAATTAATGTAAATGATTTGTCAGGCTTAGCCGCAATACAAATTGCTGCTATGTCTAGTGATCAAATTAAGGTTATAAAAACAGATCAAATTGTAAAATTAAGTACAGCACAAATCCGCGCTATTGAAACATTGGATATTGTTGGTTTAACTTCTGATCAAATTAAAGTTTTATCTAGTTTACAAATAGGTGCGTTAACAACGGCGCATATTGCAGGTATGCAAGCTTCGCATATTGCTTCTATTACGACTGATCAAATTACTACACTAAGCACGGCTCAAATTGCCGCCATTGAGACGGTGGATATTTCAGGTCTGACAGTTGGTCAGTTGGCAAAATTAACAACTGCACAATCGCGTGCATTAACTGCAGCGCAAGCAGCAATGTTAAGTAGTGATCAAGTGGGCAGCATGAATAAGCTTTCAGCTGCGACGCTCACGACTGCCTCAGTACGAGCGATCAATACGGATGCTATTGCAGGCCTAAAAACTGATCAAATTGTTAGCTTTACGAGCTTGCAAGTTGCTGCATTGAACACGGCGCAGATCACTGTAATGCGTACTGATCAGATACATGCAATAGAAACTTCGGATGTCAGAGCATTAACAGCTGATCAAATTACTGTGCTGAGTACCGATCAGTTTAAAAACATGAAGGCAACGCAAGTTGCTGCATTGACGACGACACAGGTCACAAGAATAACAAGTACTACAATTCAAGGCTTAAATACCGATCAAGCTAAAGCATTGACTAGTGCACAAGTCGGTGTGCTGAGTGCAGCACAGATTACTGTTTTAAATAGTGATCAAGTTGCAGCAATTGAAGCTGGCGATGTCGCAAGTTTAACCACTGCAGCAGTAGCCGCTATCACTACTAATAGTTTATTAGGATTTACCACTGATCAGGTAGCAGGTTTAACTTCAACGCAAGTTAAATCCTTAACAGAAACACAATTAAATGTGTTCTCGTCAGATCAAGTACGCGCCATTGAAACACGAGATTTAAGTGGTTTAACAACACAGCAGATTGTCATTTTAAATAGTGATCAGCTTTCTAGCATGAAAGCTGCGCAAATTACTGCCTTAAACACTACTCAGGTTCGTGCTATTGAAAATACTGATCTCAGTAAACTCACGACTGATCAAATCGTTGCACTGACTAGTACACAAATTGGCGCCTTAACTGAATTACAAGTTAGTGTCCTTACAACAGATCAAGTACAGGCGATAGAAACAGACGATATTCGTGGTCTGAATACAGTACAAATCGCAGCATTCACTAGCGATCAAATCAGTGCAATTAAATTAACGCAAGTTGAGAGGCTCAACACGCTACAAATTCGTGCGATTGAATTAGGTGATGTTGCAGGTATCACTACGGATCAAGTTAAACGTTTGAATACTGCGCAAGTGGCAGCGATTACAACGCTACAGATTCAGTCATTAAATACCGATCAGATTAACGCAATCACAACTGATCAAGTCTTGCGTTTAACAACTGCGCAAATTAATGCAATTGAAACCCAAGATATCTCCGGTTTAAATGCAGGTCAGCTAGCTAAGCTGAATACTGCGCAAAGTTTTGCATTGCGTTCTGTTCAAGTTGCAGCGTTTAGTAGCGATCAAATTTCTGCATTAAAGACGGATATTATCGCTGCTTTAACAACGGCTTCAATTCGCGCTATTGACGAAGCTAGCTTGCCTGGACTGCTAACAGATCAAGTTGCTGCGTTAACCAGCTTACAAGTCGGTGCTTTAACAACTGGACAGATTTATCAATTCAGCACTGACCAAGTTCGTGCTATCGAAGCCGTCGATATTAAAGGTCTGAGCTTAGATCAAATTGGTGTGTTGACCAGTGCACAGTTAAATGGCATGAATACGGACCAAATTGTAGCAATGAACACTGCACAGATTCGTAGGCTTGAAGTGTCCACTGTGGTTGGTTTTACGACTGATCAAGTTAAAGCGATGAGCGCAACACAGCTTGGTGTAATTAGTGCTGCTCAGATCGCTGTATTTAATAGTGATCAAATCGCTGCGATTGATGCTGGAGATATGTCTAGCCTGACGACTGCCGTCATTAGTGCCATCGAAGTAGCGAGCTTAGAGGGAATCAGAACAGATCAAATAGCCTCACTAACCAGTGCGCAAATTGCGGCACTTACCACGGTACAAGTTGGATTTATGACTACCGATGATGTAAGAGCAATTGAAAATGCTGACTTAGCAGGATTAAGCTCTGCGCAAATTAAGATTCTCAATAGTGAACAACTTGGTGCATTAAGAACAGATCAAATTGCTGCTCTCAATACTACCCAAATTTCACAGCTTGTTGCAGACAGTATGGTTGGTTTGACCACCGATCAGATGGTGGCAATCACTGGCAATCAATTTGCTGCAATTAGTTCAGTACAAGTTGCTGTATTAAATAGTGATCAACTAAAAGCAATTCAAACTGATGATATTTCTAAATTAACGACAGAAGCCTTAACTGGTATTACTTTAACCGCCATTCAGGGATTAACTTCAGATCAGATGGCAGCAATGACTTCTAGTCAAATTACAGCTCTATCAACTGCGCATATTAGAGAGCTTTCAGCGACTCAATTCCGTGGTATAGAAACGCGTGATTTACCTGGTTTAACAACGATACAAGTATCCTTGCTAGATAGTGCACAGTTGCAGGGAATGTCAACGGATCAGATTGCTAAACTCTCATCTGTACAAGTACAAAATCTCAATCCTGGTAGTTTGATAGGACTAGGTTCCGATCAAATCATTGCATTGACAACAGATCAAGCAACAGCATTGACTTCTATGCAACTGGGTGGAATGACGAGCGAGCAGATTCGATTCATGGAAAGCCGTGATGTCGCTGCATTAACAACTACGGTGATTCGCTCGATCAACGCTTCTGTTTTAACAACAGATCAAGTTAAAGGTTTGACAACTAAGCAAGCACTGGCACTTTCAGCTGATCAGTTGATTTCCTTAACAACAGATCAAATCAAAGCATTAACAAGTGATGATTTACGCACTCTAACCACCATACAAATCGGTGCGTTTGAAAGCGCACAAATTGGCGCACTCAACACCGATCAGATTAATAAATTACGTTCTGATCAAATTGCAGCGATTGCAACGTCTAGCTTGGCTGGATTAACAACCGATCAAATGGTTGCGTTAATTACAGACCAAGTTCGTGCATTAACTTCAGTACAAATAGCTCTGTTAAATGCAAGCCAAATTGCTGCGATTGAAACTGATGATATTAAAGCTTTATCTACTGCTGCAGTGAGAGCGATTGATACGACTGCGCTAACAACTGATCAAATAGCTTCGCTTTCAAGTGATGTGGTTTCATCATTATCAACTCATGATAGTCAATTAGCTTATCTGACAGCAGATCAAGTTGCTGCAATGTCTAGCGATCAGATCAAATCAATTGAATCACGTGATATTTCACGACTAATCACAACGGCAATTCAATCGTTGAATAGTTTGCAGTTGCAAGCTTTGACTACTGATCAAATTAAAAATCTGAATACGGATCAAATTGCAGCTTTAACTTCAACGCAAGTAGATGTGCTAGAGGCTTCTTCTAGCCAGATACAAGCAATTGAATTAGGTGATATTTCTGCCTTGACGACAGCTGCTTTCACAGCATTAAATATTAGACAGCTGTCTACTGATCAATTAAGAAATTTAAGCACTACGCAGTTATCAGTGATGACAACTGGTCAATCAAGTGCTATTGCATCCAATAAGATTATTGGTCTAGCTGCAGGAAATATTAATAATATAAATACTGCAGCAATTGCAGCTATTAACGCCACTGCTTTTGGTGCATTGACTTCTAATCAAACTCAAGGCTTCAGTAGCACGCAGGCAGCTGCAATAACTTCGGATCAGTTGACTAATCTTTCTTCTGATGCACTTCGTGCAATTGATGCTGCTGATATTGATAACTTAAATACCGCTGCTGTGGTTGGTTTAAGTGTTATTGATATGACGAATTCGCAAATTAATGCGTTAACAAGTGCACAAGTTGGTTCATTGACTACTAATCAGGTTGGTGGATTTGCAGTTCTCAATACTGATCAAATTCAAAACATGAAAGTGCAAGGATTGACAACCGCTCAGGTTGTATCTCTGGATAGTAGACAATTAGGTGCATTGACTGTTGCGCAAATTAAATCTTTAAACACACGTCAAGTGGCAGCCATTGCTTCTGACGATGTTGTTGGATTGACGACTGACCAAATTAAAGCATTTACTACTGATCAAGTGATTGCAATTTCAACTATTGATATTGCTACTTTTAATACTAAGCAGTTTGCAGCTCTGTTATCTGATCAGATAACGCGACTGACCACCTCGCAAGTTGCAGCCTTTACTGCTGCTCAAACTGCTGTAATGACAACACATTTCACCAATGGTATGTCTATAGATCAGGTTGAGCGCTTGAGATTTGCTGGATCTTTGACCACTGATACGATTAATCGATTAAGTAGTGTTCAGATTCAAGGTATAACTTCGGATCAAATTGTTGCAATGTCACAAACACAGATTCGTTCCTTGAGTACAGCCGGTGCAGTTGGTTCAAGACCATTAGAGTTATTGGCAACTGCATCAGTGCGTGCATTGACGATTTCTATGCTGACGACAGATCAAGTCACTAATTTGACAAGTATTCAGTCGCAAGCGCTAAGTACGGATCAAGTCAATGCAATGACTACGGATCAAATCAAGGCCTTAACTTCGACCGCCGTCGTAGCATTCTCTGAAAGTCAAATTGAAGCGCTGACTGCTGCTCAGCTTAATACTATCCGCGTTGAGGGCGATTTAGATAGATTAAGTTCTGTACAAGTTCAAGCAATAGAGTCTAGAGATATTGCTGCATTAAATACGGACAGTATAAGAAGTCTGAGCACTGCATTTATTAATGCACTCACTACATTACAAGTAGAAGCGCTGAAGAGCGATCAAATTAAAGCGCTGACTACTAATCAAATTTTTGCAATGACACCAGGCCAAGTTGCAAAAATCGGATATGAAGCTGTGGATGCACTGACTACAACACAATTACGTAGTTTGACTACTGTTCAGATACTTAACTTAATGACTGACAGAATCTCTGCACTAACGACAGATCATGTAAAGGCTATGACTAGTCTGCAGATTAGTAATTTGGATTCATTACAGCTTGCTGGGTTTAGTTCAGATCAACTAAGAGCAATTGAAACACGCGATATAGCTGGTTTACAGGCTGGCCAAATAAACGGCATGAAAATTCAGTTCTTAAAAACTGATCAAGTTGCTGCATTAACCAGTAACCAACTAAATGGACTGTCAACTTTACAAGTCAGAGCATTGACTTCGGATCAAATAAAACAGGTCTCGCTGCCAAGTTTTGACGCTATTCAAATCGCAAGTATTGGTACCGATGATATTGCAGCTTTGCGTACCGACCAAATTGCTACTCTGACTACGATAAATATTGGCGGCCTGAATTCAGATCAAGTCTCAAGATTAAGCTCTGATCAATTAGTTGCGATTAAATCGGAAGCTATTTCTGGTGTTACTTTATCGTCTGTAAAAGGACTCACAGTACAAAGATTGACTACTGATCAGATCGCATCATTGACTTCGCAGCAAGTCGAATATATGACTGCGACGCAAGTTGGTAATTTGAGGACAGATCAAATTATTGCACTCAGTAGTAGTCAGGTTGGTGCGCTGACTACCTTAGGTATGAGTCTCTTGACGACAGATCAGATTCAAGCAATTGAGTTAGTAGACTTGCCAGGCATGAGTGTTTCTCAAGTTGAGGCAATGGGAATTAATCAAACTTTCTCTGCTGCTCAACAAACTGTTTTGTCTAATGATCAGTTAGAGGCTTATCGTGATAGATCGTTGGCGAGATTAAGTAATGCGCAAACGATTGCATTGACTACTGATCAGATCACATCATTGTCAGTTTCACAGATATTGTCATTAAAAACTGATCAAGTGGATGTATTGACCACTGATCACATCCGAGCATTAAATAGCACGCAAGTAGCTGCATTGACGACTGCGCAGTTTAAAGTGATCGATGGCACTCAACTTGCGAAATTTACAACGGATGCAATTGCTGGTTTAAGTGAAACTCAAATTGATGCGATTGCTACTGGTTTAATAACGAGTTTAACTACCGATCAGGTCGTTGCATTAAACAGTGCCCAAATTGCTTCTTTATCGGGTGAGCAAATTAATAAACTGACAGCTAATCAGTTGGGTGCTATCGAGACGTCAGATATAGTTACCTTTAATGCTACGCAGATGAGTTTAATTAATGCCTCTTCTATTAGCGGCCTTAAAACTGACCAAATATCAGTGCTCTCAAGTGGTCAAGTCCGTGCACTTTCTGTTAATGCTGTTGATGCTTTAAGTTCTGATCAATTTACTGCATTAAATAGTGTGCAATTAGGTGCAATGACAACTGCTCAAGCTGCTGTATTTGAGAGCGCTCAATTGCGTGCGATTGATATATCTGAATTAGGTGCATTGACCACAGCGCAAATCAATGCGATTCCTAATGCTCAATTACTAGGTATGACTACAGACCAAATTGCTGCACTCACTCCGGATCAGCTCGGTGCTTACAATGCCGTCACACCATTAGTTTTAGACCTTAACGGTGATGGCATACAAACACTCTCAGCTAAACAAGGCGTGGTGTTTGATGTCGATAATGATGGTAAGCGTGAGAAAACAGGTTGGGTTGCTTCCACAGATGGTTTACTA
>JAUKPS010142432.1:0-15492 GCA_032273165.1 Chlorellidium tetrabotrys | reverse complement strand
ATAAAACACCACACATTTTCAAGGAGCGAGAGTGTGAAAATCAAACGCGTATTTACCCAGGAAGGGAAGAGTCCTTACTACGGACTCACATTCGAAAACCGTACATCTGAGATCCGCGAGATCGACGGCAAAAAAAGAAGTGCCGCCGCGATCACCGTGCCCAGTTTTTGGTCACAAGTCGCCGCTGATATCATTGCGCAGAAATACTGCCGCCGCACCGGTGTGCCACAGCTGAACGAAAAGGGCGAGGCCATCCTCGATGAGCATGGCCGTCCACTCCTAGGCGCTGAAACCGATTCCCGGCAAGTCTTCAATCGCCTCGCGCTCTGCTGGAAAGAGTGGGGAGAAAAATACGATTACTTCGATAGCGCAAAAGACGCTCAGACTTTTTACGACGAATTGTGTTTTATGCTCGCCAATCAAATGGCCGCGCCGAACTCACCGCAATGGTTTAACACTGGCCTGCATTCTGCTTACGGAATCAAAGGCGATCCGCAAGGTCATTGGTTTGTGGATGCAAAAACCGCTAAAGTCGCGCGTTCAACCAGTGCCTACGAACGTCCCCAACCACACGCCTGCTTTATCCAAAGTATCAAAGATGATTTAGTGAATGAGGGCGGCATCATGGACCTGTGGGCCCGTGAAGGTCGCCTCTTTAAATATGGCTCAGGCACTGGCACGAATTTTTCAAATCTACGCGGATCAGGTGAGCGTCTCTCCGGCGGCGGAACATCTTCCGGTTTGATGAGTTTCTTGAAAATCGGCGATGCAGCTGCGGGTGCGATTAAGTCTGGCGGCACCACTCGTCGTGCAGCGAAAATGGTGTGCCTCGATCTGGATCATCCGGATATTGAAGATTTCATTCTCTGGAAAGTGAAAGAAGAGCGCAAAGTGGCTTCGCTTGTGACGGGCTCAAAAATTGTGAAGAAGCATATCGATGCCATCTTTACTGCAGCTCAAAGCGGGACCTCACCAAAGACCAATGAAAAACTGCGTGCAGTCATCAAGGCCGCGAGCCTTGATTCCGTTCCGATGAACTATGTGAACCGCTGCCTTGAACTCGTAAAGCAGGGTTATAAGCATATGGAGTTCGAAGTCTACGATACGGACTGGAACTCAGAGGCCTACGCTACAGTCGCGGGACAAAATTCAAATAACTCTGTTCGTGTGCCGAATAAATTTTTCCAATTGCTTGAGACGGATGGGGATTGGGAGCTGATTGCCCGCACGACCGGAAAACCGATCAGAAAACTTAAAGCTCGCGATCTATGGGCCAAGATCACCGACGCCGCTTGGCAGTCGGCCGATCCAGGTTTGCAATTTGATGACACCATCAACGAGTGGCACACGTGCCCCAAAGATGGCCGCATCAATGCCTCGAACCCGTGCAGTGAGTATATGTTCCTCGACGACACCGCCTGCAATTTGGCGTCTTTGAATTTGATTAAATTCTTGGATGCACCCACGGGCATGTTTGATGTCGCGCGCTTTGAGCACGCCTGTGAGTTGTGGACAGTGGTTTTGGAGATTTCTGTGTTGATGGCACAGTTTCCATCAAAAGAAATTGCTGAACGTTCGTTTGCGTATCGCACCCTCGGCCTTGGATACGCCAATATTGGCGCCACACTTATGCAGATGGGGCTGGCCTACGACTCAGAAACGGGTCGCCAGTTCACGGCCGCCGTCACAGCACTCATGGGAGGCGTGGCCTATAAGACCTCGGCCTTGATGGCGAAAGAGCATGGCCCGTTCCCGGCCTATTCAAGTAATCGTTTGGACATGCTCCGAGTGATTCGCAATCACCGTCGCGCGGCCCATGATGAAAAAGGCTTCGAGGGCCTCACGGTTCTGCCACAGCCGTTGAAAACGAAAACGGTAGATAAGACATTGGCCGCAGCGGCGAAGAAAGCCTGGGATGATGCACTCACACTAGGCGAAAAACACGGCTACCGGAATGCGCAGACGACAGTGATTGCTCCGACGGGAACCATTGGTCTCGTCATGGATTGTGATACCACCGGTATCGAGCCGGATTTTGCCATGGTGAAATTCAAAAAACTCGCCGGAGGTGGTTACTTCAAAATCATCAACCAGTCCGTGCCAACGGGTCTTAAGACGTTAGGTTATAAGCCTAAGCAGATCGAACAGATCATTAACTATGCCGTTGGTTACGGAACGCTTGAGGGCGCCCCGGTGATCAATCCAGCAACTCTCAAAGCGAAAGGCTTCACGGACGAGAAACTCAAGATTGTCGAGTCAGCACTTTTGAGTGCCTTTGATGTGACCTTTGCGTTTAACCGTCATGCGCTCGGTGATGACTTCATCCGCGAGACACTGAAAATCACGGAGAGTACGTACTCCGCCGCAGATTTCAACCTCCTCAAAGAATTGGGTTTCGCAGAAAAAGATATCCGCGCTTTGAATGATTACGTCTGCGGTACCATGACCGTCGAGGGTGCTCCTGGTCTTAAAGAGGAACACTTGCCCGTGTTTGATTGCGCCAATAAGTGCGGTCGCATCGGTCAACGTTTGATCTCTACCGAAGGGCACATCCGTATGATGGCGGCCGCTCAGCCGTTCTTATCGGGCGCCATTTCAAAGACCATCAACATGGCCTTCGAAGCAACGTTGGAAGATGTGGCCGCGGCCTACAAACTTTCCTGGGAACTCGGCACGAAGGCCAACGCCCTTTACCGTGATGGCTCAAAACTTTCTCAGCCGCTCAATGCACAGGCCTTCGAAGAACTCTCTTTGGATTACGGCGATCTTTCTCAGACGGAAAAGATTGAGCAAGTGGCGCAAAAAGTTGTCGAGCGCATCATCTACAAACAAGTTTCTGAAAAACGTGCACTCCCGAACCGGCGCACCGGCTACACGCAAAAAGCCAATGTGGGTGGACATAAGATTTACCTGCGAACCGGTGATTATCAGGACGGGACGCTGGGTGAAATTTTCATCGACATGCACAAAGAAGGCGCCGCTTACCGCTCGCTGATGAACTGCTTTTCAATTGCTATCTCCCTGGGGCTTCAGTACGGCGTGCCGTTGGAAGAACTGGTGGAGGCGTTTACTTTCACGAAGTTCGAGCCGAATGGAGTCGTTGTGGGCCACGACAATATCAAGATGGCGACTTCCGTGATTGATTATGTTTTCCGTGATCTCGCGATGAAGTACTTGGGGAGGCATGATTTGGTTCATATCAAGCCCGACGATCTTCGCCCGGGACGCATCAGTGGAGAGACCAGTGGGGAAGAGCCCTTGCTCGCCATGATGGATGAAAAACATCACCCGGATGGACAAGTGAGCGTAGAAAAAGTATTTACTCGTGAGTCTGATGCCGGACTTATGAGCCAGATGAAAAAACGTCAAGATGCCAAGTTGAAAGGCTACGAAGGCGAAGCGTGTCCAGAATGTCAGAGCTTCACCATGCTACGAAACGGAGCATGTATGAAGTGTGACAGTTGCGGCGCCACCACCGGCTGTTCCTAATCCTGCACCAGGTTTCCCTTTTTTTCGAGTGACATCGGAAGAAACCTGACACACACACGGGGCCCCCGCATGGGGGCCTCACTTATAAAAAACGATGCTAAAAGATTTGCCACCACCACCGATCGGAAGAGGAACTTGCCCAGGCTGCTATCGCCCGGCCAATGCCTGTTTGTGTGAGCATCTTGTGACATTGCCTACGCGCACGCGATTTGTGCTGCTCATGCATTCCATGGAATTCAAGCGTGAGAAGGCCGCCACAGGAAAACTCTCACACGCCTGTTTGCCCAATTCCGAGATTATATGGGAGGAGAATTTCACCGAGAACAAACGAGTGAATGCAATCCTCGCAGATCCAAACAACTACGTCGTTTTGCTGTACCCAGGTGATCATGCCTTGAATGTCTCGAAGGGCGAGTTTTTGCCAGAGGCCCTGGGCGAAAGACAGTTGGTGGTCTTGCTGTTAGATGGCACGTGGGCCTGTGCGAAGAAAATGCTGAAGCTTTCCACGAATCTTCATCATCTTCCGCGTCTAATGTTCACACCTACAGCGCAAAGTCAGTTTCACATCAAGCAACAGCCTGATCCGATGTGCTTATCGACCATTGAATCCATTATGCAGTTCTTGCAGGCCCTGACCGAACACGGGTTAGAAGAGAAAGGTGAGTGGCAGGGTTTGATGAAACCGTTCATGGCCATGCAGCAGTATCAGATCGATGCGAGTCTTGATCCCAGTCGAAAAAGCTATCGCGCGGGCACGTATAGCAAGCCCGAAGATCGGGTGCCGTTACGTGTGAACAATCGTAAGTTATTCTTCTAACGAAGCTTCGACTTCAGCTTCTTCTTCGCTTCCGCTCGTTTCTGAGCATTTTCAAAGCGACGGGTCTCATCCGGTGTTTGCGGCACAAGCTTAGGCACTTCACTTGGTTTCCCTAAATCATCCAGTGCCACAAAGGTCAGATAGGCCTTGGTGGTGGTTCGGCGTTCAGCGGTAAGAGGGTTCTCTGAGACAACTTTCACGCCGATGATCATCGATGTGGATCCGACGTAGTTCATCGAAGCAAGGATGTGCACGTGGTGTCCCATCTTCACCGGAGCGATGAAGTCAATGTCACTGATATGAGCGGTGACGACGGGGCGTTGAGCGTGACGAGCGGCCACCATCGCTGCTGCGATATCAATCCAACTCATGACAACACCCCCGAACACCGTGCCCTGTGGGTTGGTGTGGTTGGGCATGACCATCTCACGCATCTCGACCGCACTTTCAGAGGGAGTCTTTTCTCTTCGCATGATGGATCCTTATTCGCAGTACAAGTGGTGATTCCAGCGGTATCCCTGGATAAAGGCATTGTATCCAACCGCTGCCGTTCCGCCACCACTAGAGTTCGTGCCGCCATCGCTTGAGGAATCGACGATGCCGTAGACAGTGGTCCCTTGGGAGAGATTCGATGCGGGTTCCGCAGCGTAGTCACCGAAGGCGCCCCCGCGGCGAGTGCTGCCGTTTTCACAAACTTCCCGGCCGATGGCGGCGAGCTTTGCGTTGACGGTTGTGGTCACGAGGGGCTCGCCACTTTGAGCGCTGAAATCCGCTTCCACCAACGGACTGACATCAAGGTGATCGCCCGTTCCTTCGTTAGACACGAACCGGTTCATGTAGACACTTAGGTTAGAACCGGCCGGGAGCTTACAGGTATAGTTCGTGCGACCTCCTGTACCATCGGGGCCATCGCTCACCGCAAAACCCGAGCAGCATGTGGCCGCGTCTTTGGTGGTTTTATTCAGTGGCGTACAGCATTTGAAGTCGTGTTGCGAGAAGATCGCTCCGTTGGCGAGACCGAAGAAGTTAGTGCGTCTTTCCCCTGCAGCGGTGAACGAGAAGGTGTCGGCGTTGAAGCTCCCACGATTGATTTCGGCGTCGGTGACGGCGTAGAGGTCTGGGACCAAGCGTTCCGCGTTGTTGTTACACAGAATTTTCGGGTAAGTGATCTGCGGGATACCCGCAAGTTCCATCTTTCCTAATATGTCGAGATAGTGGACGTCCGAGCACGAGTTCTTCGCAAGTGGTCGGGCGAGGTTTCCGATGCCCGGTGGGATGAAGCTCAGTTTCGCTCCGTATCTTCCAGATTGCGTGGGTGTAATCGTGTCATAGAAAGTGGCGTCGGCGGTATTGATATTGAGCTTCATGATTCTTGTCGCCGAGTTGTACTGGTAGCAACAACCGGTTCCCGAAACACAAGTGCCGTTCACGGTCGGGCCCGTGACGCTCGAAAGATCGGAGGCGACGCATGATCTCGTAGACAAGACGTTAGAGGAATTGCGCCGTTGCATCTCTACCGTGATTGTGGAGTCACCCATGTAGCTCGGAATCGCGATGGTGATGTTTTTGCGTCCAGTGGTCACTGAGAAATCCATCATCGTCTCGAGGTCGGTGTCTGCGCTGACGGGCGAGAAGAAGGCAAAGAAGTTTACTGGTGCTCCCGTCCAAGCGATCTCACCAGGCAAGGTCGACAGCTGCGCCTGAAACGCAGCGGAGTAGGGATTCAGCGCGGCCGGTTGGTATTCTTTTGTTGTGCAACTCGTGTCGCCGACGGTGCCTTGCGGAATGGTGAGCTGGGCACAGTTGCCCGTTTGGCCACTAATGTCGGTGCAGTACTTGCCGTAGTCTGCATCGATGCGGGCCTGGGAGATACCCCAGCTAGACTGAGGTGTCACGGTAGTCGCCAATGGCGTGATGTAGTTTAGGCAGCGGAAATTCGACACGTCGATGCGGAAGCGATCGCGCTTCGTCCAATCAGTTGTGCCGTCATCAAATTTACGAACCCAGCCACCGCCGCAGCAAGTTTTGGCGTTGGCCTGGTTGAGCGTCTTCCACTGATCCTGAGTCATCACACTTGCCGTGTTGGTCGAGATGGCTCCCGAGTAGGTGCGCGTGACGAGGTTACCTGCACCGTCGCCGTCGGACGCTGACAAGACAGGACGCGTGGATCCTCCGAAATCGCGGATGTGCGTGAAGCGCTCGTAGCGGTTCACGTTCGTCGGATCCGTGAGGCCTGTCGCCATGGGGTTGAGGCTAGCCGTCACACTCGCGTCAGTCATTCTGCCACTGGGCTCTTGCGCCGAGTAGGTGGTAATGTCTTTGCCGACTTCGCGGCAGCAGACGTTCTTCGTGATGTCGTAGTTCTCGAACTCCGGATCAGAGATGAAAGGCTTGGGTGTGCCCTGTCCACACACTAAATATTGTTCGTAATACTCACGGTTCGCGGCGTTCCCGAAGTAACTGCTGTTGAAGTACTGCACTTGCTCTGCGTGGTACTTGTTAGGTGAACAGTCGAGGTCGCTGTGACAGGCAGTGCCTGGTTTTCGAAGGCAGGCATCTCGGGTGAGACCCGGAAGAACAGCAACCGCCATGTTGAGAGGCTTACCTTCGATCAACTTGAAGGGAGAGACGTTTTGCAATTGATCTGCAGTCATCAATGCTGTGATCGTGCCGTTGCGAAGTGTCTCGAGGCCACAGGAGTTCTGCTCCAGGGCGCGGCGACTCCACGATGTTTGGTTTGCAACGGTGACCGTGTCGCTGAAACTGGTTGATTGATGGAGGTAGTTTCCGTCATCGCCGAAGACCGGACAGCTCGCGACCTTTGCAATCCCCATGGTGTGATAATTGGCCGGGCATGAGGCTATCTGGTTGGTGTAATCAGTGCGTGAAAATTCATCCAAGGCCTGGTGCTGATTGAACGGACTCCATTGGGTGGTGACATCGGCCGGCAGAGGAAGGCGTTTGCCTGGGCGACACAGGCCGACTTTGCCATTGGCGCCAGCATCAATCGCCGTCACGTTGGTGTTCAAGGTTGAGCGCACGGTACTGTCGCTGATGCCAGAGAGTGAACTCACGGGAGTGGGGTACTTGTTATGCAAGTAATCCAAGGGGCGACCCAATTGATTGGTGTCGCGACCGTAGAGGTGGTTGTTGGTGACCGGGATCTCTTCGAGCGGTCTTGCGAAGCGCGCGATTTCTTTATTGAAGACGTTGAGCTGAGTCGCAGTTCCAGGAATCGTATTGTTGGTTGAGTCCACATCGGCACACCAGAAGTTTGGTGCACAGGTAAGCAGCTTTCTCTTTTCTAATTCGGTGGCTGAAATATTTCCCGCATCCGTGCGACAGATCGAGCCGGCACCACGATAAACACAGCGTTTAGTTGAACCATTAGGGAGTATCCCCTGTGCGAGAATGCCTTCGATAGATTTAGGCTCATCCCCGGTAACCATGGCGCGCTCCTTCGCCGTGTCGCCGTAAAAGCCAGGCCAGTACGTTTTAAGCTGTGTCACATCGGCACAGACATACTCCCACCCAAGTTTCGTTACGCAGTCTGTATCTACGTTACAGGCGTGATACGCCTGGCAGTTACCAGCTTCGTTTTGGCTCGGATGGTTTTGCACATATTCAGGATGAAAATCTTGCAAGGCGGCCGTCGCTTGACCTTCATAGTCCTGCACAGAAACGACATGGTTGTTGTCCTCAGCGAGATCACCGAAAGGAGCATTGATGGCGAGGAATAGTTTTTTTGAGGTACTGCGAACGATCCGGCCCTTACCAACCGCAAACCAAGTGACACCATCAAAAGAACCAATCAAGGCCCCTTTGTTAAAGCCAAACCAGTCACGCTGGTAGCCGTTGATCCACATAGCAGCTTGAGTTTTCAAACGAGCGAGACGCTGAGGACCGATGTTGGCATCGGTCGCCGTGGTGGCCCCAACGACAGGTTGCGAGAACGGCAGCATTGTGGGTGGCACCCAGCAGGCGCGGCCAAAGATAGTATCTTCGTAGTTTCCAAGTGTGGTGTTGTTATCCCATCCATCACGAGATGTTGAGTGACCCACGCTCTGCAAACCAACGCCTTGGCCCGAACTCGGGTTGGCGCTGAAGCTTGCAAACCAACTGTCTTTCGCGCAGGTCGGGCAAGGAGTGTAAAAGCCTGAGCGCGTCGCGATCAAGTAAACCTTATCGAGTTCGAGATCAACGACTTTTGCCGGAATGGCCCCGGTGAGTTCAACGTTCAATTCACCCAAGATCGAGTTCATGTTGAACTGGCCGTTAGACGGTTGAGTTTTTTCTGGATCTGAATAGCTGAAAGCCTGGCCCTCTTGTTTCGTGGTGCTTGGAGGATTCTTGGCGGGATCCACTTCGTCGCCGGCAGTATTGAAGAAACGATGAGGGATGGCCCGTGAGTTCACCGCCACATCAAGATTTTGGAATGGAGTCTCCACGCCAGATTCGTCCAATGATGTGCAGGCAAACTGAATCGGCTGGAGGCTCGAGTTCTGCGCTAAGACCTGGTAGTCGTATTTTGGGCAGTTGGCGAGTTGCAACTCAAGGGTGTTTTGAGCGGCGGCGCAACCACAGTTCGCATAGAGGCGACCAAGAACGTTGCGCCAGTGGTAGGCGTTGGTGGTCGTGGAGGTATTGCATTTGGTTTGATCGTAGCTCGCCGATGAATTATAGGGCGCGAGATGAAACGGGTTCGCTAGCGATTTCGCTTTGAGCTCTTGGATACACGCGTAGTCTTTTTGCATCTCAAGCAAGCGAGTGGCTGCGGCGGCTTCTGCCTCGGTCTGTGTACCTGTTCCTGGTACTGGCTGAGCCTGGGCCGTACCACAGATGTAATAGAACTGAGGGTAGCGCAAGAAGGCCAGAGGGTTTGAGAGCTTCTCTTGCTCAGCACTCAAGAAGGCACTTGAGGTAAGTACTGAGCCGGTAACTTCAGAACGTACAGAGCCG
Source organism: Chlorellidium tetrabotrys (assembly GCA_032273165.1). Lineage (NCBI taxonomy): Eukaryota > Xanthophyceae > Mischococcales > Botryochloridaceae > Chlorellidium > Chlorellidium tetrabotrys. The sequence goes on along the minus strand of JAUKPS010142432.1, from coordinate 6,227 downwards.
TCGTTGACGCATTGGTTTTGCAAACAGCAGTCAAAGCCCAAAGCGGAGCAACCACTACTGGTGCACGTGCCACTGATGTTAGGAGCATTGCCTGGCTTGAGTTGCAAGGTGAGGAGCCCAAGGTCGAGTTCTGTTGGCTTCACTTGCACCATCCGTGCGTTCGCACTGTCGACGGTGAAGAGTTTGAAGTTGCTAGATTGAATCTGCGTGACACAACTTGCACACGCACTTTCAAGATTGAAGCTGATGCGCGATTGAATGGAGGAGTAGGTGATGTACTCAGTTGCTGAATCGTTGGTGTACTGAACTTTGTCCAAATTACAAACACTCTGGCCTGCTGCTGTGTTGGCAAAATCTACACGCAGATAAATCGTTTTCGTCTTCGTCGTCACGTTGTTGACTGACAATGGAACTGCCCGCAAGCGCAGGTAGCGCCGATCCGTGACGGGAACGCTTGTGCCAAGATCCACTTCTAGGCAGTAAGAGGCTTGCGGAGCGTTTTGGCGGAGCAAGTAATTCTCAATGCGACGACCGCGCACGTAGGTGTTTTCAATGTTGTCGCGGTAAACAGAAAGTACAGTGTTGGAAGTGAGACTTTGATACCAAGCGAGATCGACATCCGATGTGCTGGTGATGACTCCATCATCACCGTCAGTGTCCTGAGCTTCATCAGCAATACCCGCCGTTCTCACCTCTTGCTTGGGCAAGCAGCCTGCTAGCGTGATTATGAGAAGCAAAACGAGGAAACGCATCATGCTCTAAAAAACCTCTCTCTATCGTCTTAACGGTAGATACAAGTCACTGATTTATTTTAACTCTAGGGCGCCGCCACGGGGGAGAAACTTGCCCTGTCTTTCTCTCTGTGGGCAAGCCCTTGAAATGAGCTTCCAGAGAGAATCTTAGCCTGGAAGGTGGGGGTAATTATAGAGGAAAAACTGCCTCTAAAATGCGGCAAATCTGACCGTTTTGCTTAGAACTGAAATGAGCCTGCTGGGAAGAGGCGAGAGCTTAGGCTTGTACCTCCCAGGGTCGAGACAGCAGAGCTGGCGCCACCAAGCCCCCAACGCTGATTGAAGGCCGTGGGCCCTGAGCCATAACCGCAAGTGGCACATTGATAATACTGCCCGTAACCGCCAAACGTTTTACCATTGGCGATCACGAAGTCTGACATGCTCAATGAGATCGGTTGGCTATAGGGCATGGGTCGATAGGGAGACTGTGGCCAACGATAAACCTGCGGTTGGGTCGCTTGCATCCGATTTTGAATGTACTGGTTGGCGATATCGTTGGCGACACCAAGTAAGGCATCTTTAAGGATTGGATCAGAGGTGCGCGAAGGAGCTTCCGTTCCAGGAGTGACAGGTGTGCCACGATACTCAGTGACCGCATCCGAACCTGAGCTTGCTCCACGGCCATGAGCGATCTCACACAAAATGGCATACTCGTCTTGCTGTCCTGGAGGGCAATCACGGTTTTTGTCGAAGACCGTATTACTTTCTAAGCCTTCATGAACAAAGCTCAGTGACTGAGCACCTAATTCTAGAATAGGAGCGAAGGCCGATTCAGATGGTGTGGTCGAGCAATAGGGAAGTGCTTCATGGGTGCGCATTTTGAATTGCTGAGACTGAACACACTCAGAGGCTTTGTCGTAAGCGAAGCGACGGAAGCGCAGAGTACGGTCTTCTTGGGCACGTAGTTTTTCACGAATGGCTAGCGTGATCTGGCGAGTTTTTTCAAGTTGTGATCTCTCACCAAAAACATCCTCAACACAGGAGTCTGGCGGCGTTCTTGGATTTTGCAACCAGGCCGTGATGTTCGGCTTCGCGAGACAGGCCGCGGTCGCTGAACGTTTTTCCCGGATGTCGTCGATGGAATTTCTGATCGCAGCAAACAGGGCGGCCTGGGCGTTATTGTTAGAAGGCTTGGCGGCCCATTCTGTTTCGATACAGCTCTTAAATGCAGCTTCACTTGCGGACTCCACACAAGGAATGGGAGCTGAGCCGCCCTTGTGCAAATGCAGAGATGTCCAGCGAGCACGAATGCGCGCGAGAGTTCTTTCGTGGGCGTCGTCGGCCCTTTTTCTCAGACCGTTGAGCGCGTTTTTAAGGATGAGTTTATCTTGGTTCGTGTTCATACGTGACATCAGGCCTTGCAAGATTGCCACAGGAGCTGGCGGAACGCTGAGGCGATTTTTTCTTACGAAATTCACTTGGGCCCGGTCGAGATAGGTCGGCGCACCCGGAAGTGTGAAGTTATACAGTCCGTTTTGGGCGGCCTGCTCTTGAAAGTCACTGAAGCTCACAGATTGAGTTCCGTTTTTCAGTTGAAGCGTCGCCAGCATGTCTCGCTTCTGGTCATCGGTGAGAGTTTTGTTTGTCTGGAGCGCGGGACGTAATTGATCTAAAAACACAGCGAGCTCGGACATCTGCAAGGCCGGATTTGTTCCGCTCGAATAGGTTGTAACCATCGCGCAGAAAGGACTTAGGCTCTGAGGAGTTGTACTGCAGAAGGTGCGTAGCTTAGCTTCCCACTGGCCCGTGCTTGTCGTGTCATCAAAAAGTGCAGGGAGTTGGGGTAAGTCGATGAGGCCTTGGATGGTTGAACCAAGCGTAAGGTCACGGGCGAATTGTAGGGCCGATTCTTTCTCCGGCTTCTCCCAGTTCGCGTCACTAGCGAGTGTGCGTTGAGTGACAACAACCTGTGTCCGCAAATCATTCAATCCATCGATGATCACAAGACTTGATTCGTTCGTCGAGAGCAAGAGATCGAGGCTGGCGATGTTCTGGCATCTCACAAAATTAAAATATTCGAGATCATCACCCGTGAGAGATTCACTCATCCCCACGCTTGCAGGGGTCACTTGATCACAGGCCGGAAGTTGTTTGGCGAGAAGAGATTGTTCGAGACTCGTGAGTGATGATTGCACTTGATCGCACTGGGTTTGTGCGTAGGCAGGGACCACGATAAGTAGGGCCAATAAGTACGAGCGCATAGTTCTCTCCACATTGATTATCGGTCAGGCGGAGAAAAGTCTTGATGGAGTGCTGGAGTAAAAAAGTGGGACAACTACAATATTGAAGACTTAGCCGTGCCCCGAACTCATAAAGGCTTCATCGTAGTTGATGCTCTTCTGCGAGGCACCCAGGGAGAGGAAGTAGTCCTCGGTGATCTTGTAGGTATCTTCAGCCGTCTGGGCGGCGAAGACCTGGCCACGGAATGCCGCTGAATAAGGAAAGCCGGCCGCGAACCAAACGATCAATTTGCGTGCTTGCACTAAAAGCATACGATCATCGGCGAATGTTTCGCCGACGTACTGCCAGAGACGCTGGATCACTTCCCAATAATCCGCACCTAAGAAATCGGATTTCTTTTTCTGTGCATACTCGGGATCGAGTGACTCAAGGAAGATAAAAGGATTACGAAGTGCCCCACGCGCGATCATGAGCGCATCGGTGTGAGTTTTCTGTAGCCGGTCGCTGACTAAGAGTGGGTGATGAAGATCGCCGTTACCAATAAACGGCAAGATTTTTTCCTGCGCGATCTCTTCGATGAAATTCCAGTCGGCTGCGCCCGTATATTGCTGAGTGCGAGTTCTACCATGAATGGCGACCCACTCAATGCCTGATTCGCGGGCAATTTTCATGACCTCACGAGCGTTGCGATGATCTTGATCCCAGCCGGTGCGAATCTTAATGCTTAGAGGTGTTTTCATTTTCGCGCGCATGGCCTCAAACAACGGAGCGAGCTTTTCCATCTCTTTCATCAACGCCGAACCGCCGCCTTTACTGACGACTTTTGTGACGGGGCAGCCCATGTTGATATCAAGCCAGCCTGGGTTAAAACTTTCGGCCACTTCTGCGGCACGGGCCATGGCCTCGATGTCTTCGCCAAAAAGTTGTAATCCTACGATGCGCTCATTCTTGTGAATCTTGAGCATGTCGAGGGTGCGCTGATTGCCGTGATTAATACCGTGGCAGGATACGAGTTCCGAAACTGTCCCGCCGGCCCCGAGATCTTCCATCAACAAGCGAAAGGGTATGTTACAAATGCCCGCCATAGGGGCCAGGATCAATCGCGAGCTGAACTGGATGTGGCCTAGTTTTACAGGCGTGGCGAGGGGACGAAACCGATCGAGTTTAGCCGTTAGAGCTGGCGAAAATGGAGAGGTCGGCGATGACACGCAGAAGCACCCTGAAAATGATTGATCTTCTAGAGGCAGAAGTAGAGAATTTTGTCTTTCTCGTCAAGGGGCGTCATGGGGTCTGGGCGACATATTGTTTTCGACTGTGATGGCACGCTGTTGAATACACAGGCGATGGGTCGGCCCTATGAGGGCATGCCAGAGCTTTTGCATCGACTGACTGTCGCCGAATACCAGCTTTATGTATGGACAGGGCGTGACCGGGCGTCAACGCTAAGGCTGCTCCAAGAGCACAATCTCATGCGCTATTTTCAAGATCTGCGAACCGCGAGTGAGATGACTCCGAAGCCCCATCCGCAGGGTCTACAAGATATGTTAAATGGCGTTGATCCCAGCTTCGTTGCGGTTGTTGGTGACTCGTGGACTGATATGAAAGGTGCGCGTTTGTTTGGTGCCTTTGCTCTCGGTGCAACATGGAATGTGCAAGCCTCTAGCGAAGCTTTAATAGAATTTGGAGCACATGCTCTCGCCGCCACACCGCGGGACTGCTATGATACGCTCCTTCGTTTACTTCAAGGGAACTGACTATGCTCGATACTCTTAACGAAAAATTTTCCGATGCCTTCCGCTCTCTAAGAGGGAAGTCAAAGATATCGGAAGACAACATTGAAGAAACCCTCAAAGTGGTTCGCACCGCTTTGCTAGAAGCCGACGTTAATTTCAAAGTCGTCAAAGAGTTCATCGAAAAGGTTAAAGTCGATGCCCTCGGTGAAAAAGTTCTCAAAGGCGTTCAGCCCGGCGAGCAGTTCATCAAGATCGTTCACGACCAGCTCACAGCGTTGATGGGGGACACTCATCAAGAGTTGAATCTCAACGTTCCAAGTCCGGCCGTGATTTTGATTGTTGGTTTGAACGGTGCAGGTAAAACCACCTTCACTGGAAAACTCGCTCTTCATTTGCGTGGCAAACTCAAAAAAGACGCCCTGATGGTGCCGGCAGACAACTTCCGTCCGGCCGCCAAAGACCAGTTGATGACCCATGCTCGCAACTTGGGCGTGGACTGCTTTGATTCAGATCTTTCCATGACTCCAGCGAACATCGCACTTGCTGCAATCGAAGAAGCCAAACGACTTCGCAAAGACGTGGTGATCATCGATACCGCCGGCCGCTTGCAAGTCGACGAAGAACTCATGCAGCAGTTGGTGGACGTTCGTCGTGTGACGAACCCAACCGAAGTTCTCCTCGTGGCCGATGCCATGACTGGCCAAGAAGCCGTCAACGTCGCCAAGGTTTTCCACGATAAAGTTCAGCTCACCGGCGTCGTACTTTCTAAGATGGATTCGGACGCGCGCGGGGGTGCCGCACTCTCAATCCGCCATGCTACGGGCGTGCCTATTAAGTTCGTCTCCATGGGCGAGAAGCTCAAAGACCTGGAGCCGTTCCACCCGGATCGTCTTGCGAAGCGCATCCTCGACATGGGTGACGTTCTTACTTTGGTTGAAAAAGCCCAGGACGCCATCAACGAAGATGATGTTACCGGCATGATGAAGAACCTTGAGAAGGGGCGCTTCACGATCAGTGATTTCGTTCGCCAGATGGAGGCCATCAATCGCCTCGGCTCCATGGGCTCCATCATGAAGATGATCCCGGGAATGGGCGGCATGCTTCGCCAGATGGGGGACCTCTCTCCCGCTGAAAACGAAATGAAGAAGATGCGCGTGCTGATCAACTCCATGACCGCCAAAGAGCGCGAGGAAACTAAGCTTTTGAAACAGAACTCGCGCATCGCTCGGATCGCCAAAGGGGCCGGACGTCCGGAAACGGATGTGCGTGACTTCCTCCAGAAGTTTGAGCAGATGGAAAAGATGATGGTGGGAATGATGTCCATGATGAAAGGTGGCGCGATGCCCAACCTTCCCGGCATGGGCCCTGTGAAAGGATTTCGCCAAGCGCCAAAAGACGCTCAACCTTTCCAGCAGGGGCCAGACAAGACGAAAGCGAAGAGACCCTTCGGGAAGAAGTATTTCTAATAACGCGAAATGTTTGACGTCCCCTCGGGGAAGCGTTAAAAATGGCGTTCAATTAT
>JAUKPS010142321.1:0-15500 GCA_032273165.1 Chlorellidium tetrabotrys | reverse complement strand
AAACTCTCAGGAAATTCTCAGGGGGGGGAGATAAATATATTTCTCAGGTAATTCTCAGGAAACTCTCAGGTACTGCGCCGGTGTGACGTGGCTCACACTCTCCCATATCGGGTAAGTTACTCGGCGGTAACATGGTACAATCGCACCTATCGAACACCTGTTCGAGAAGGGGAAGTAGTTGAAACTTCAACTACATTGGAATTGTCGATTTATCGACATTCGAACATCTGTTCGATGCGTATGATAATCATACAAAGATGCGCCAATGGTGTTGAAACGTCCGAAAGGATGCTACTATTCTCGCAGTGCCAACAATGGCACCCAACCGCAAAGGATAAAAAATCATGGCAAAGAACACCGCTCCAAAGTCAGTTAAAATCACTACTTCTAGCGACATCACCGCGACAATCGCGGGAGCATATTCCAACCTCATCAACCACGACGGAGAACTCTCATTCATCCTCGACGTCGCGGACATGATGACCGAGGGCAAGGCAACCGTGCGCGGGGTGCAGGAGGCAATTGCCTCAACCGTCGGCACCGCGCCAACCATCCGCAAGAGCCACGCGCAACACTTCCCAATCGTGGCAAAAATCGCCCGCGAGGTTAAGGGCGCAGAACTTCAACCAATCGTGGAACTTCTAAAACTCGCGGAGCGCGTAACCCGTAACCACGGCACCAACGGAGCCGAGGTAGTCGAGAAGGCGCGCGACATCGCCGACCTTGCCGAGAAGTCACCAACGCAAGCCAAAGCACAGGTGAAAGGCGCTAAGTCGAGTATCGCCGTACCTCTCACTCTAGAGTTGGCTATCGCCGCATCCTTGCAAGGCATCCGACAGGTCGCGGGAAAGAATCTAAAGGACGCGACCACCGCCGACCTCGACAACCTCCGCGCCTTGCTAGGCGTGTTGGTCACTATCGAGAAGAATAGCCGACCAGTGGCAAAGGCTAACGCCTAACCCCTCGACGAGATAGCCCTCGACCCCTAGCGGGTCGGGGGTTTTCTCATGCCCAAAATCAAACGCGACACGCCCGAGCGCGGGGGTAAAAAATTCCCGCCCAACACAAACTTCTGACCGGCGGGCGGCGCGCCGACACAAACTTGCGAACGGAAGGCGAGGCACGTCAGAAAATAATTTCCGGTAAAGGTTGCATTACCTATGGGGCGGAGGTAAAGTTATCCTTAGCAGTTGAACAGGGCGCAAGCCTTGTATGATAATCATACAGAGATGAAAGGTGCTTAAAATGGATATAGTCCGAGAGGCTGAACTCGCTATCGAAAGGCTCCAAGCCCAAGTGCGCGAGCAGATAGCAAAGAACATGGAAGAAGATGCGAACCGCAATAAGCCAAACCTAGAGCGCCTACGTGCGCTCGGAATGATTGAATAATAGTTTCCCACGAAACTTGCTTTACCCCTGACCGCGGGGTATTCTTTAGGTATTGAATGAAAGTGCGCCTAGCGGTGGGTGGCACGGCTCGGAATGGTTAATGCGGGTTCGATTCCCGTACCGAGTGCTGGTGTATGATAATCATACGCCTTAACAAAGGAGATGAGATGTACCTAGAAGTAGCCGATATATTTTGGGCGAGTGTCGCTCTCTTTATATCAACAAGCCTAGTAATCACCACCGCGATTAAGAACTGGAAGTTAGAGCAAAGCCGTAATGAGTGGCGCAAGTCATACTATGAACTCAAAGAGTGGACATCCCAGCCATGAGCCTACTACTAGACCTAGATGACCGCGAGGTCGAGGTTATCCGCATGGCACTACGTTCCACAGAGGACACGCATAAGCGCAATGATTTCCCTGCGCTCGTTTTAGAGGTGCAAACCCTACGCTCCAAGATTGCTGATGCAATTCTTGACTCCCGTACAACCGCTAGTGTAAGATAATCATACACTCTAACAAAGGATAGAAAATGATTGAGAATGAGGAAGTAGAGGAAGAAACAAAGTTCACCTGCCAGTCATGTAGTGCGGACTTTGACGAGGACAACATCATATACACCGACAGTGATGAGTGGGTGTGTAATGACTGCGCAGTAAGTTGTGAGCGTTGCGGTAGTATGCACGCCAGCAACGACGACCTAGTTCTGCTAGATGGTGGCGATACCATATGGTGTCAGGGTTGCGTAGATTACTATGCTGCATACTGCGACTCATGTAATGAGTACACTACCGATGACACCTGCTATATCCAAGATAGAAGTGAGTCATGGTGCGATAGTTGCCTAGGTTGGGCTACCTTCTGCGACCAGTGTGACTGCTACTATGCTGACGGATGTGAGGACTGCACCGATACACGCTACATCCATGACTGGTCGTATAAGCCTGATGCTATCTTCCATTCAACGAATAACACTGAGCGCTTGTTCTTTGGTGTAGAACTAGAGATGGAAGCGCGCAATGGTAATGAGTTATCTAGCGCATCAGAGTATGCCTTTATTCTCGAGAGGGAAGACCTTGCCTACCTCAAGAATGACGGCTCACTTAATCAGGGTATGGAACTAGTGACTCACCCTATGAGTTACGACTTCTTCTCTAACCATGCCGATGAACTGTGGGAGACTGTCGAAGGACTGCGCACGCAATACAATATGCGCTCTGGTGACACCTCTACCTGCGGTATCCATATTCATATCTCACGCACAGGGTTTAGCGGTGGTCCGCATATGCACCGATTCCTCAACCTTGTCTATACCAATGAGAAACTATTCTCTAAACTTGCTGGTCGTCATAGTGACCGCTGGGCTAAGTTCAATGATGTCCAACGCTGGGATGATAACGGCAACGGTTATAAAACTTTCAAGTCTAAGTTAGAACACGGAAGCCGTAGCGACCGCTACTCTGCGGTCAATACACAGAACCAACACACCCTAGAGATGCGTATCTTCAAGGGTTCAATGCTCAAAGATACTCTGATGGCTCACCTTGGTTTAGCGCACGCCAGCGTTGAATACACTCGTGGTCTATCTGTGCGCGACATAGCCAATGGTGCGCTCGAACCTGCTAACTTCATTGCTTACTTACGTGAGCACGCTGATATGTACCAAGCAACAGTGGAGCGACTCGACCGCCGAGTTCCTCTTTCAGAATCTGTATGATTATCATACAACTAACAAAGGATAGAAATAGAAATGTGTTTATTACTCGTAGCATCACCCAACAGCACGCCTAAGAAAAAAGATTTAGAGTGCTCTGCTTGCAATAACCCGCACGGCTTTGGCTTTGCGGTCATTACTCCCAACGGTATCGTTACTGGTCGCGGTATGTCTGCCAAGAAAGTTATCCGCCAGTTCCTCGAGGTGCGTAAGCAGTACCCCGAGAGTTATGCCCTATTCCATGCACGCTATGCTACGCACGGCGTGAAGAATGAGGAGAACTGTCACCCATTCAAGGTGGGTGGCACTGAGGATACATACCTAGCCCACAATGGTGTGCTTGATGTCAAGATTCCTAATGGTGATAAGCGTAGCGATACGCGACTATTCGCCGAGGATATACTGCCTATGATTGGTGGCGTAGTAGCCCTTGATGATGACAATATCAACAAGATGGTTTCTCGCTGGTCGGCAGGTAGTAAGATTGTAATCTTCACGCTCAACCCTCTCGCTAAGTATGATTGCTATATCATCAACGAGGATGCGGGGCATTGGGATAACGAGGGTATCTGGTGGTCTAATGACTCATACAAGCCTTACACTTCTACATGGACTAGCAAGTATTTCTCTACGCCAGCCAAGCAAGATGACAACCTATCGGTGGTGAGTAGTGACAACTACGACTGCCCCAACTGTGGTGCATTCGGCGAGGAAGATGCCAATCCCTACTACTGTGAGATGTGTTACACCTGCTTTGACTGCAATGGTGCATACGGTGATACCTGCCTATGCTACACTCCAAGCAATAAGGACTGGGCTTTAGAGCCAGCGTATAAGCCAAGCACTCGTTGGTACAATGACGAGGTATTCCCAGCGGTCGGAAAGGGGTACTAATGACCGAGGACGTGTATGATAATCATACAGAGGTAAGCCAACAAGAATGGGAGGAGATGGAATATGAGCGACTACAACGACACGCCTATCAGTGCTGATGAACTGCTAGGTCGATTCGACATAGAGGAGATTGGGTACGGTGTTACTGGCTTCGTTCGTGAAGTGCGATTCGCCAACACAAACTCTGACCAGACCTATACAGGTCGGCTGTATTGGGATGTCCATGACGGCTACTCTATGATGTGGGATGAGGATGTTGCGCCAGAAGGCTGGGAGCGACCTGAGTTCGAGTACCTAGTAGATTCAATATTGGAGGTAAGAAAGAATGCGTGACCCATTATGGATGGAAGGTGACGACTTTGCCAATGACCTTATTGGCGAGCCATCAGATTTCTTTGATGAAGATGAGGAGGTGGAAGATGACCCAGACCGACTACACGACGGATTCTATGACGGCTAATGCGGTAGGTACTTGTGCTACCCATATCGACCCAGACCTGTGGTTCCCTGAGTTCACTGCTGGACCAATCACTGATAACCGAGCGCGTGCTATGGCTTGGCAAGTCAACGATGCGGTAGAATTATGTAACCAATGCCCTATTAAGGTAGAATGCCTAGCCTTGGGGATGCAAGATGAGAATATCTCTGATGGTATATGGGGCGGAAAGACCGCCGGCGAACGCGTGCTGAGTACTGGCATGGTTCGTGATAACTATGCTCAACAATCTGATAAAGGCAAGGCTATTGACTTCTATGAACGCATAAAGCCTTGGTTAGGATGATACATGAAGAGAATACTACTACTGCTAATAGCGTTGTTTACGCTGTTCGGCATACACCAAGTTAATGATGCGCCTAAGATAATCGTGCGTGAGCACGTATGGACAACAGAAGATAGTAAGGCATATGCACGAGATATCGTGCTGACTTGGGCTGATAAGCAGTACGCTTGCTTAGCATCCCTGTGGGGTAAGGAATCAGCGTGGAAGCACGATGCATACAACTCACAGAAAGTAATGGGCAAGAACGCTGGCGGTATTCCGCAGTTGTTGGGTATGTCACCGACAACGCCTCCCACTAGGCAGATTGATAGAGGGATGGCTTACATTAAGCACAGATACATCACGCCATGCAGAGCATGGGCGTTTCATGAGAGGAATGGATGGTACTGATGACTACACCTAAGAAAGAATATCCGTACCATAGTGACCCTAGACTGGTAAAGATTAAGAACAATCTTGTAGAGAACTTTGGCTACGCTAGACTAGAGGCTAGACGTTTGGCTCAGGAAATTGTAGATAACATGGAGACCTATGATAGAATAGAAGAAATCAAGGCAAGGACCCAAGCAACTATGAAAGCACTGTATGATAATCATACACGTGCACCACTACGCCCTAAAACAATCCTAGAGCAACGAATGGAGGCTAAGCGTGGCAACGTATGAGTATGAATGCCCAGGGGAAGGCGAGAAGATTATTATTCACCGACCCATGGCAGATGATGAGCCCGACTACTTCTGCAATACATGCGGAGATAAGTTACGGCGCATCTACGATGCAACACCAGTTAAATTCAATGGCACAGGCTTTTACTCAACAGGAGGATAGATGACTACATACACACCGGCAGAACTCGCTTACCGCGACCAACTGATTGCAGATATCAAGCACCTACTAGGTGAGTTAGGAATCGATACTGTTGAAGAACTCTAACTGGGACTTAGACCTACGTGCAGGGGAGGCAGGCGAGCATAAGATTGCAGACCTGCTCTCCGCTGACACTATAGAGGTTAAAACTGATAGACGTTGGTGGGAAACTGGCAACGTATACATAGAAACAGAATGCTATTACCAAGCATCACAATCATGGCAACCTTCGGGCCTTATGGTTAGCAAGGCAACGCACTGGGCATTCGTGCTAGAAGATACCGTACTGATTACTGATTTATCTACACTAAAGGCTGCGGTTAGGGAGTATGGTCGCGCTATTGCGTGCAATATCCCTCCCAATCCATCCAGAGGCTTTCTTATTAAGCCTGAGGACATCTTAAAGCAAGAGAAGAACTTTAAGATATGGACAGAGGAGGGTCATGCAAGCAATCCGACACAAACTACGTAAGTTCTGCGAACTCTGCGTCGTTCCCATTCTCATACTGCTTTTCTGGGTCTATGGCATCACTGCCATCTTCGACGGACTTAGGTGGGTTAATCGCATCTGATTCATGAAACGGTTTGGAGCCACCAATCCTGTTGATTAGTTTCTTGATAGCACGGTTGTGGCGCATACGCGCTGCATCCTCTGACCCAAGTTCCATAGCAGTAGCAATACTGCCGTAGTCCATTGACTCTGCATACTTATGAAACAGCACTGTCCTATCCTCGGTGTTGAGTTTATGATATGCAACGTCAACTTCGACCAGCATAGCCATCAGATTCCCTCCTTCTGAGGGGGCTGGTGGCTTTCCTGGCATTCCTAGGTTAGTTTTAGGAGCCTCAGCATCATAGCCTAATAGAACTGCTGGAAGCAGGTTCTCAATCATCTCTGGCTCGTAGTAGAACAAGTCATTGATTTCATAACCTAATGACTTAGCCTTCCACTTCTGACAGTAGTCAAGTGCCTGATTGCGCAAAGAACGATAGATAAGATTCTTAGCATCCTTTGGACCGATTGCTTCCCACTCATTCAACTTACGAGGGTGCTCAAGGAACCACTGATATAGTGACTGCTTGATATCTTCCAACTCGCACATTGTGTACTTCTTGTGGTATTCGGAAGCGACTGCGATTACTACGTAATCCCAAGGTTCAATACGTTCCCAGTTCATCGTCCCCACACCTTTCCTTCTACAATAAATGAGCCATCACGTGCGATTGGGATTGTGACTGGGATTACAGTCTTACCATCAACGTATAGCATACCGAAGCCTTGCTGCCACGTGAACAATCCACCCTTAATATACTTTGCCTTCTTGTAATCCATGAGATTACCAACTTCTAATCCCCATACTGTCTTAGCCTGACCACCTGAGTAAGCCGTAGTGTGGTGAGCAAGCCCCATGCGGTGCGTGTGACCACATACAACTGACTTACCTGTACGCTTGGCTAGACCAAGGGCAGTGAGGCCCCCTGTGGAGTTCATAGCGCCTTCATCGCCGTGCATAAGCAACCAGTTGGGTGCTAACTCATAAGGCTTCTCATGGTATGTAGTACCAATTGAATCAAGTCTAAGGAACTCTGGGAGTTCCAACTCGGGTAGCCCAAGCAATCCCGGCGAGCGCATCATCACTGTGTTGAACAGGCGGTCGGTGTGGTTCGACCGGATGATATGCTTTACCTTTAGTTGCTCGAGTACCCGAGTTGTTTCGTCTCTATCCCGTCCGATAGAACGCTCATATTCAAGGGGTGTGCCCTTGGCCCACTTAGAGATAGTCTGCATATCCATCTCATCGCCGACTGATACTACTTCGGTTGGCTTGTATGCCTTGATAAAGGCTGCAAGATTATTAACCGCTCTCTTATCATGATACGGTATCTGTAAATCAGATACACAGACTATTGTTTTCATGGTTTCTTTTTCGCTACCTTCTTAGTAGTTGCACGTCGCTTGTTCTCTTTTGCTACATTCTTTGAGTGGCTCATCGCTTGTAGATTCTTTCTGCCATCTCTTCCAGCACGCCCACCATTGTCCTTGTGGTCCACGTCAGTGGTTTTAGGTAGCGTCTTTCCTGTAGACTTCTCGTAGTCCACGCGAGCCTTATTGCTAGACGTAGTAACCGTAGTGCCATCTTTTTTCTTGCGCTTGAAGACATAGATTGGTCTACCGCCATTTTGCTTACTCCCCTTGTAAGGTCCGAAGATTTTCATTATTTCACCTTGTTAACTACGAACTGACGAGTCACATTTGGCTGACCATTCAGAACGTCAGAGATAGTAATGTGGCCCTTAGGTAACTTAACTAAATCAGTAGTGTCGAGTTCCTCTACGAGCCCTGAAAGTCGAACGACATTCTCGAGTTCCTCAACGCGCTTCGTAAAGTCATCAAGTGTTCTACCCAAATTCTTGAGCGTGCGTTCTGTGTTATCCTTGAAGCCATACGTCATGGCCCATGTGCTGCCGTAGTAGTCGGCAGTAATTCCATCAACTCGACTTTCAACGCGTTGGAGTGTGTCACGGGCTTCTCTGCGGGCGCTTTCTAGTTTCTTATACTTAGTAAATGGGTTATTCATTAGGCCACTTTCCTTCCAATACCATGATTGCTATGATTGAATAGTTAGCCAAGTCTCGATAGGAATCGATAAGGCTTTCGTTCTCTGGTGTTGCACCGCTATCAATTAGGTTATTGATTCGCGCTATCTTGTCCCACATACGCACACGCAGACCGTTGAGCGGACCACCTGGGCTCTGAGAGATATTCTTTGGACCGTAGTCCGCGTGCTTCTTAATGAGTAGGTCGAATAGACCTGATGTAATATCTGCTACGTCGTTGTTGAACTTAATAGGGGAATCTGCAATTCCACCCTTAGCGATGTATTCATCTTCTCGAATGAAACTACGTTGAATCCTTGGTTTGCCAGTAGGGTTATAATCTGCCATATCTCATCCTTCTCCATTTGCGTCATCTAGTAAGTCTCTAATCTCTTCATCTATATCGAACATATGTTCACTTACTACCATATCTTCAATGATAGCCTTCATCTCACCTGGGTCTGTCTCTGCTGCGTATAAGGTAGCGTAGGTGTGCTGAGTAATCTGTTCAATCTGCTCTGGGTCTCCTGCGTACTGATACAAGCAACGCAGAAGGCTTCCAACCATAAGCGTGTAGCCGTTGGGCAAGATAAGTTTAGGGTCAAACACATTGTAATCTCCCCCATCTTCGACCAAGTGGTCGGTTAACTCAAACACGTTATCGAAATGCGTACCGCATACATCACACGGTGGAATATCATTATAGTTCATTACTCAAACCCATCCTTTCACGGATGTAATCCGCTCCGTGTTTGACATAGGATGAGTTGACATCCTCGCCGTCTTCCATTGTGATTGTTGTAACTGGTAATTCCTTAGCCAATCCTCTAGCGAATTCTCTTCCTGGTTCATCGCCATCGGCGAAGACGAAGACTCGTTCGAAGTCGGCAAGAAGCCTTGTATAGTGCTTCTTCCAAGAGTTCGCTCCAGGAACGCCAACGCAGGGAATTCCAACCAGAGCAGAAAGAGTAAGCGTGTCCAACTCTCCTTCACAGACTCCAATCCAGTCACCTGCCTTCTCAATGTCTAGTACGTTGTACATCTTCGTCTCTGCCCCTGTCATGCCCATATACTTGGGCTCAACTGCTGGGTCGAGAGACCTAAATCTTAAATCAACAACACCTGTTTTGGTGATGTATGGAATGGCTAATCTTCCCTTGTACTGCTCATGACCGATGTCAGGAGTAGAGACTACGCCTAATCGAGCCGCCAGTGCTGCCTCTTTTGTGATTCCCCGACTTACTAGGTAGTCTGCGGCCAGATGAATACTCTCCGCGTACTTGAGTGCTGACTTCCCCAGTGATTCCTTCTGCGATAGACTTTGCTTCACGTATATCCACACCTTCTTTTCGTGCTATAATTTGGATACTGTTGCCCTGCATACCGCAGGCGAAACAGTTAAAGATATTATCTCTTGTATTGAAACTCGCTGATGCGTGAGAGTCATTGTGGAATGGACACTTGATATTAACTTGCCCCGAAGTGCGACGGACGGTTGCACCATAATGCTCGAGAACTGCGATAATATCAGGTAGGTCATTCTTCACTAAAGACATCGCCCAACCTTAATACTAGATACGAATCTGCTATTGATTTTCCTCTGGCTTTGATGATGACTGCCGGAAGAATTGCGCTACGTTCCAACCCGCGTGCCTCTGCGTAATTATCTGCTTCGACTTGGGCTTCTGCGCTCCACCCGGAGAGGGTGATTTTCCCCGAAGCACCCGGGGCTTTGCATTCAAGGATGCCAATGTTTGCTCCAAGGAAATCCGCTCGGACAACAACATCGCCCTCATCTTTGCTACCTCGTCGAGCAAGTCGTTCAGCATCATATCCACGCGCTCTAAACCATTTGGTGATGTCGATTTCATAACCCGCTCCTCGTGCCTTGTGCGACTTCATGGTTGTCATACAATCTCCGGTATATCTTCTACATACATGTATTCAGGGTTGAATGCAAGCCAAGTCATCAACGTTCCGTTTTGGTCTGCTCTTCCATAACGATTCTTGACAGTCGCCACGCCAAGCGATGTGCCCACCACTCCGAGCGTACATATGAGAGCAGGCATCGCAGAGACCTTACCTTGGATAGCCGAGCGGGGCTGACAAGGACTTCCCGGTACTGCTTCCGAGGTATGGTGTAGTAGGATAATCGCTGCGTTAGTTGCTCTAGCAAGGTACTTCAACTCCTTCATAATGGCTCGCATTGTTGCGAACTCTTCACCACCATCGGTTGCAATATCTGTTAAGTTGTCAAGCACAATCATTGATGGGGAGCATCCCCAAAGTTCTTCAAATGCTTGTACTTCTTCTACAATATCATCGAGACTAGGCGCTGAATCGAATGACCAGACTATGTGACTTCCTCTTTGGAGGACTGCCTTTGTCCATCCAACATCAGTATTAAGTTTCTGCTCGACCTCTGACTGACTCTTCCCTGAAATCATAGAGGCTAAGCGCATCGCCATTGTGTGTGCATTTGTATCCGCCGAAAAGTACAAAGTTGGCACGTTGGTTTTGAGAGCGAGCGCTAGGGCGAGTGTAGATTTACCCGCCCCAGGCGCTGCTGCAAACATAGAAACTTCTGAACGTCTGATTACAATCTGGTTTTGTGCAAACGCCTTAAAACAACTTGGAAGTGGTTCTCCACCAATGTCTGCTCTACCTACTGAACGTACGAGAGTACGCATTGGTCCACCTCCTAGTTGATTAAAACGGAATTACTTCTGGTGCTAGTTGACTGGCTTGCACTGGTCCGTGCCCTGAGGCTGAGTGCATACCCACATTGAGTATGGGTTTCCCGTCTTTGCCGAGATTCCCGACTTGTACTTGCGAGGACCGTGTACGCATACCGGCCCCGTCGCTGGCGCTCCCGCTGGAGGAGTTGTAGCGTATGGAGGCGCTGCCTGGGTCGGAGGTGAGTAAGGCGGAGGCGTTGTGCCTCCTGTGGTACTCGATGTTGATAAAGGGGCTACCGTGCCTGCCTGAGATAGCGCTCGCTGAGTAGCCGCAATCTGTGTAGCATAGTCGCCCACGTTCTCAAGTAGTACGCTGAGTTCATCTGCTGTATTGGCACGCACGTTAATCATGTCGCCGTTGCCAATCTTGTAGGAAACCTGCAGTTTCCAGTTTTCTGTATCAGCCATTATTTATCCTTCTTAGTAGAGAACTGACAGTGCTCGGTTAGACCGCATAGATACTGACAGTTGTTTGTGTTGGGCAAGAATATACCAGCCTTGCGTGACGTGTCAAATTGTTTAATGAGGTACTCCATCTTGTCGTCCGTATACTCGGAGAGGTCTACCATCTCGGATATGGAATTGCCTCGTGACATATAGTACGTACCCCATCGAACTGGCACACCGAAGGTACGTTCCAGCCCAATCTTATAGAATCCCAACTGCAAAGCACTGGTTGGGGTTGATTGTGAAGTTTTAAGGTCTACGATTACCAACTCGCCGTTTACTTCAAACACACGGTCGATAATCATCTTGACTGTTACACCTTCGATGACAGGGTTGAGTGCTAACTCAATGCCTGGGTTGCCATCTGGTGCAATCCAAATCTTCCAATGTGGATTAGCATTACGCCAGTCGACATAGCCCTGGACCCAACGGGGTCCTGCTGTTTGCCAGAACTCAACATCTTCCTTGTTGGGATTAGCCTTGGTAGCACGACCGCCAACGCGAGCATCGGTTAAGTCGATGTCACCTTTGGTGGCTATCCAAGCATCATCCCATAGTTGCTGTACTGTGCTCATAGTGTCCCCTTGTCGTAGTTCTCACAGGCAAGGTGGAAGGATGACCCTCCAACTGACCAGACGGATGGGGCTTCTTTCTTATTGAGT
Organism: Chlorellidium tetrabotrys; assembly: GCA_032273165.1. Taxonomy (NCBI): domain Eukaryota; class Xanthophyceae; order Mischococcales; family Botryochloridaceae; genus Chlorellidium; species Chlorellidium tetrabotrys. The sequence continues at coordinate 3,410 of JAUKPS010142321.1, read as the reverse complement.
AGTCTACCTAGGTAATACTGGTAGCCACATGATACGTAAGTAGAGAATGCCGAATAGGACATATGCTCTGGTAGTGTGTATTCTTCTAGTTCGATTGACATGGCTAGAGTATAGCAAAAAGCGAACACTTTACCAAATAGATATTAATTTGGCAATTGGTTATCTGCTGTGTATAATAACATTAATAATTTATATCAAGCGCTAATGCGCTTATATAATATATTATATATAATATATCTAAGGAGTACTATGTCAACAACATTCTGGGCTGTGTTCTTCGGAACAGCACTAGGCCTAACAACATCAAGCCTCATTGTATCATACGTTGAGGAATATCTGGCAAAGAAGCGACACCAGCGCCTACATGACCTACTCGACCATCTAGAAGATGCAGAGTTTGAGTTAGACGAAGAAGACTAGAATTCTGGGTGCTAGTGCCATAATCGCATAACGCGTAGTGCTAGCAAGGTTAACCCCCAGAAACGACAAAAAGACCCCCTTCCAAGGATTACTCCAAGGTTGGGGGTCTAGTTGTTTATATATTAAATTATGATTTGAATGCTGGCTTACCAAAGCCTACGATGTAGACTGGTAATGACTTCTTCAATGGTGAACCATTCTTGACCTTATAGGCACGCTTCTTCTGACACACCTGGCCACCGTTGCGTTGGTCGCCCTTCTTGTCAGGGCTAGTATTACCCTCGATGCAAGTTATAGTTCCGTCTCCGTTATCCTTAACCACGATTCCAACGTGACTAATACGGTCAACGCCATCATCGGGAAAATCAAAGAAAACAATATCGCCAGGGAACGGAGTGGCTTCATTTACTTTCTCCCATTGGTCTTTTTTTATAAATGCTGATGCTCCCGCTGGGGTGTATACGCAACTAGGAATTTTAAGTCCTACTTCGTTTGCACACCAGTTTACGAATGAGCCACACCAAGGTTGAAAGTTAGCGTTAGTGAATGCGCCATACTTCGTCTCATTGTCCTTTGGCCCTTCGATAACGCCGAGTTCTCCTCGGGCTGCCATGATAAATTGGTTACGCTGTCCCATTTACTTCGCCTTTGCTCGTCGTGTTTCGACGGCAACGTCTGCTGTTGTCTCAGAGTTGAGGTCAACTGCTGCAAATGCTGCGTTAATTTCGTCGTCATCCAACTTGCCATCATCGGCAAAGCCATCTGCAAGTTTCTGTACAACCTTAGCAGCAGCGGTAATACCAGCAATCATAACTGCCTTAACTACACCGATGCCAGCAATAGCGCCAGCGCCTACTACGGCTAGGCCGTTAGACGTAAATACTGCTACAATACGAAGCAGGATATTTTTGATTCTTTCCATTGTTACTCCTTTGGGTTACGTAGTCGAAATGTCACAACGTGTGCGACGAAGGTAATCACTATGAAGTAGCCGACGACTGTCTTGGCTGACCCTTCTAGTACTACCCATGCGATAAACATTCCAAGGAATGTCCACAATTGGTTGGCTAAGTCTGAGAGGAAGTTCTTCATGGTTTTCTCCTATAGGCGGCTGCTCCAGCGGCTGATGCTGCTGCTTGTACTGCTACGCCCCCTGCGATAATGGCTGAGACCACTACCTTTTCTGACTGTTCTCTCACCTCAGGTGACATATCTGCACCAATATTAGAGATGGCAGTCAGGACTTGCCCTGGGTCTGTAAATAACTCGCCCAATAACTCAGCAGGATTTTCTAGTAGTTGCAAAGCAACCACCACTTCTGCTGTTAAAACTACCCCATTTTCCAGTTCTACTGGCGTTTCAGGGGCTAACGTACTCAAGTCCAGGTTAGGACTCATTACAACTATTTGGGGCTCTCTAGGAGCCTCTGCTACACTCTCGGGTTCTACTACAACTGGAGGTTCATATGCAATTTCAGGCTGAGATGTTGGTTCAGGTTCTACGGGTGGCTGAGGAGCGGGCTCTGGCTGTGATTCAGGCTGCTCCTGAGTCTCGACCTCATCTGGAATCGTCTGCGTTTCTTCTTCTACTGGACGTTCGGAAGGTTCATCGACAGGCAATTGCTCTTCATGAACTATCTCTGGCTCCGTCGGCTCCTCTAATGGAGGCTCCTGTGGTATCGTCTCACCGGCTGGCTGAGGTGCTGGCTGAGGTTGAGGCTCAGGTTGAGGTGCTTGAGGCGCATGAACTGGTTGAGGTTCAACTGCCGGAGGAGGAGTAGGCAATGGTGCAGGCTGAGGCTCTGGTGATTGCACTGTGCTTGTATCCACTGGCACTGTTACCGTATCTAATGATGCGGTCGAGGTATCAGAGAGAGGCGTACCAGAATCAGTCTCGCTTGAAGGCGTTGAAGAATCTGAGGAAGGAGCATCAGGCTGAGAAGGCTGAGTTGATGAAGGAGATTCGCTCGTTGACGTCTCGCTTGATTGATTCGGACTATCGATTGTATGACTTTCAACAGGACTTGAAGGAGTCTGAGTTTCAGACGGTGTATCAACTACTGTCTGCGTATCGGAAGTCGCAGGAGAACTATCAGGCACTGCGGTCTGAGTATCTGAAATTGAAGTCAAACTCTCAGAGTCGGGAGTGGTCGTTGAAGTCGGAGTATCGGGAGTTGAAGGAGAAGTTACAGTCTCCACCACCTGCGGTGTTTGAGTCTCAACAGTGGTCGTCGGGATATCCTGAGGCAAAACACCCAGATAGTACCGAAGCGATGGGTCGCTAAGGCTATCTGATACATAGCCAGTGTTGTGAATTATCTGGCAGTAGAATGCTGCGATGTTTCCTCGGCCCTGAAAGTATGAGTTGGAGTTATCCCAACCCACATTAAAGGTTCCATTAGTACAGGTTACTTGAACCATACCAGTCTGTACTGCGTTGGCTGTACCCATAAAGGCAAAGCCTGACCACAGTCCTAATGTTACTGCTGCGTACTTACTTGCTCTTCTCGCATAGGAGAAGGTAAATCTGGTCAACGCGTTGTTCAACTCTATCCAATCGCTCGGTGTTGATATTAACTGCGTCCCTCATACTTCCACCACCATTTGGCTTTAATTCAGCCAAGTAGTGTTTTACTAACCAACGTATTGCTGCATTAAATCCTGCAAGCAATGTCATTAGGGCAACGGCAAATCCTGCCCATTCTGGGGCACTCATTAGACCGTCCTAATAGTTATGTTGATGACCCCACCGAATCCATCGAATCGCTTGTCAGGTGGTGTGAGTCGGTTAAATGAAATCTGTTCAATAACTGCCTGACGAGATTCACCAGTAGATAAGTCCTGCCAAGTGATTACGTCACCAGATTCTTCGATATCTTCTAGTGCCTGAATCTTATCGAAGGCACGGCCTTCGTATCCAACTACTACGTTGTAGCGGTCAGTCTCTACGTCATAGCAATAGACAGGGAACTGGATAACTCTCTGACGAGG
>JAUKPS010142320.1:0-77945 GCA_032273165.1 Chlorellidium tetrabotrys | reverse complement strand
CGTCCCTCAAACTCACTATTCCCTCACCATGAAAATACCATCTATCATCTTGGGGCATATTAAAGTATCTCCTTAACGTGGAGCTAAAGGAGTATGCGATTTCATTGGAAAGGGTGGGGTCTGAGCCGCTTTCCAGAAAGAAGTAATTTCCGCCCTTGTCTGAAATAATATCAAACGCCGCGAAATCCAAACCCAGCTCATTCGTCGCGGCAATTGCCTGTTTGGTAATCAATTCCTTTTTTGGGTGCTTTACGGCCCCCGGAACAAATTTCGCGCCAAGTTTCACGGAATGAATGAAACCATTTTTTGCAAGCTGCTTGTTTATCTCGAAAAATACCTCTCCATGGAATACGTAAAATCTAAACTCGTGAGATACCTCTATAAAAGGTACGTAAAAATCATAATTAGTGAATTTCGGGCAGGGATCGCCGTCTTTAAGGTGAATCAGGGAAATCCCTTCTCCGTGGCTTTTCCCATCTTTCCTCCCTAAAATCTTAATCTCCTTCCTATCCCACGTCTCCTTAAATTCCTCTGTATTGATCGGGGCGGGGTGAGGTATTCCTAGTTTTTTGAAAACTTCAAAAGTATGCTTTTTTGAAATACTTCTGGAAACATCGTAGTTCAAACAGTCTTTCGGTAACTTCTCTTTCTTGGAGATACCCAGATTGATAGGGCGGGGGAGTGTGATCTTTCTATCTGAAACCGTTCTGGTCCATGCGTGCTTTTGATCGCCGCCGTAAACAAAATTGACATTCACCCCCAATAGGAATGCGAGTTTGCCGCCACCGAATCCATTGCAGGAAAAGATTGAATATTTGTTCGGCTCCATAATTGTAAGTTTCGGTATGATATACTATGCCCGCCAAAAGTCAAGATTTTCTTTGGTCGCCTCTAAAAATGATTTGACAAAACGGAAAGATTAGGTAGAATGTCGGCATGGTAGCACCGCATCTAATAGCACAACATTTGAAAAAAGAAGGAACCGGGAAAGACCTTTCTATAAACCCAAGCGACTTTATAACCGATGGCACAAGGGCAGACATTATCTCGGTTTTCGAGGAGTTCTCTCACAAAAATTGTGAAACCGTGCAGTCTTTTGTTGATAATTCCCTTCGACTAATGAGGAGCCGTCCATACTTTGACGATGCCCTTTTTGCGAGGAATTACGCCAGAATAGCGGAAGATGTGCAAATGAGCAAGGAGGACGACAGGCTTTTCTTGGCGGCGATTTTCCTGAAATGGTCCGATAAACATCATCACGGCAGTATATGGGGGAACTGCGGGGATATACTTTTGGATCAATTCGGATGGTATCCCCATAACGTATATAGAGTATCCTATGTAATGAAAAGCCAATATTTATTGCATGAAGTCGTGAGCGATATGAAGAGTAATACCGGAGCTTTTTCCAAATTTAAGGATTTCTGTATGCTTTCAATACTTGCGCCGATAAGTTCCGCGGATTTCTATGACGCCGAGAAAGATTTGATGCTCGAAGAATTCCATGATAATTCCTTTAGGGCTGCCAACTATACGGAACGGGATTTCTGCCATAGAAGAGCGACATTATTTAGTTATTTGCTAAGCAGGGCTTCCAATAGAGTATTCCACTGCACCTTCCTTGAAGATAAGTTCGGAAAACTAACAAGAGATAGAATGCAGGAATATATTGACTTTTGCAGACAAGCGGGTATATTCCCAGACAACCTTTTTATTAAGAGTAATGCCGGGAAGCAAGATTACACTTCCATTACGGAGGTTATTAATTTCAAGATAAAGACTACATGACAGCTACCACTTTTGCGACCGAATTTAGCTTTAATAGCTATAAGCTCAGGAATATTTTCTGCGATTTCCTAAAAAATAAGGCCCGGCAGAATAAGGAAACTATTCCAACTCTATGGACTCAGGTAGTACAAATTTATCTATCCAAAAAAGTAATTGATCTTGATCTCATTTGCAGGAAGTTAAACCTTCTTCCGCAAGACGTGAAGACTAACGAGGACATCTTACATCCTCTTGTAGTTGCCACGATGCTTCAACACTACGACTACGTGATTCCTAATTTTGCACCCGAAAAGACGTATTACGAAGGCGTGCTGCAAAATACCCTTGATTTAGATTTTAATACTTTTTCTCTGATAAAGAGATTAATGAAGATACGCTACTCGTTTGGAATCGAACCAAAACTAGAGAAGTGCCCTCCATATATTTATATGCACGATCTGAATATCTCTCAGATATGTATGCCCTACGACTGGTGGACAACCAGAATGGATTTGATGGTATTTGAAACCCCCGTACCTTTGGATTTATTCCTAAAAAGGCAAATCTCGATAATAAGATACCTTAATAGCAGGGCAAAAACCGGGCAACTCTTCTTAAGTCCCTATTATAAGACGAATTACGAGGAAGCGGCGAAAGCCAACCTCGAAAGGTTTTGCTCCAATAATTCCTTTATTCATAACGACCCGGAGACAGTGAAATTACTATTTGGATATTAGAGCCACTGATTATGGATTTCGCCCCAACATTTGACTTTAGAAAAAGGGACATCGTTTCCGTTACTATTCCAGATAATGACGAGGATCGGTCCAAGTTAAGGAGCTTTATTAGAAGTAGATTTTCCGTAACGAAAGCAAGGCCGGAAACCACAGGAAAGCTGGACGAAATAGTTAAAGTGCTGCTCCTTACCTCCAATCAGCTTATAATCGTCGGCACCGGAGCTACGAAAAAAACCAATACCGAATTCGCCTCGGTGGTATTCGCAAATACTCCTGGTTCGATTAGGTTTGACGTTCAAATGAGATACCTAACTCTTGTCGGAAGGAAGTCCAAACATAGGGCTACCGACATATTTTCTAGGCATAACCCTAAATTTGACGAGCCGGTAACAAGAAAGATCGCCGAACCTCCTAAAAAAAGCAATTCCTCAAAACATTTGGATGAACTCTTCAAAAAAGTGAATCCAATTCCAGCATACTACTTTGACGACGACGAAGAGCAAGATTCTACTTTCTAACTATTTCCCCTTGACAATCAGAAAAATCTCAGTATCTTAAAAACCAACACCAAAACTATGTGCATTATCGCCGTTAAACCAAAAGGTCTGGTACTTTCCAGAGAATGTCTTTTCAACTGCTACTCCGCCAACAGAGACGGAGCGGGGTTCGCCTACCATGACGAAGAAAGCGATACCACAAATATCGTTAAAGGGTTTTGGGATTTCGAGAAGTTCATGGAAATGTATGAGCCGCATAAAGCCAAGGCTACAATAGTGCATTTCAGAATTGCCACTCACAGAGCGATTAATGGAAAAAATTGCCATCCGTGGAGAGTGAATGATTCGCTTGTTTTCGCTCATAATGGGTGTATCTCTGGAATGAGCGAAGATTCGGAGCTATCCGACACCGGGAATTTTAACAATTCCATTCTAAAACCTCTGTTTGATGATTTTCCTGAATTTTACCTTACGGAGCAATTTAAGTGGATGATGGAAAACGCTATAGGCGCAGGCAATAAGCTCGCCTTTATGGATGACCAAGGAAGGCAGGTTATTGTCAATGAAAGCAAGGGGAAATCTGACTGTGGAGTTTGGTTCTCTAATTACACTTATAACTCACACAAGAAGGACTTTACCGTTCTCGCCAAAGAGAAAAGTGAATCGCAAAAGGAAGACCTTCCGGCTGCTACGGAACCCGAAACAGCTACGAGTGATTCCGCCGCCCAAACGGATTTTATCCCAAGTGGGCCAGCGCTATCCCCAAAAAAATCACAGTCTTCACTTCCCGAGAGTGAATTATCCAAATTGGAAGCGGCCTTGGCGGAAAAGGGGTTGATAGTTGTGGTTGGCTCTCTCGAAGAGGCGGATTCCACTCTTATCCGTCTAAACTCGGTAACAACTTCCCCGGTCGCTAGCTAAGACTGGTAGCTTCTCCATATTCGTGAAAAAAACTAATATAGATTCCGACGGGATAAGCTATTATCAAGACTTATATTCCAGGAACTCGTTTAACAGGGTTATCGAAAAGCCAGTTCAGGAAAAACTTTGCGAGTGCGATGTTTGCCGCAAGGATATTTTCCGCGGGGATAGGTATTCGGAAAACACCGCCACGACAAGCATACGTAAAAGAACCTACCTTTGTTTAGCGTGCTATCAGGCGCAACCAAAATGCAAAAGGTGTGGAAACTTCGCCTCACCCGCTGATCTTTATAAAGAAAAGTTTTGCAGTAAATGTCTCCCCGCGTACGCGAAGACGCTTGTAAATCAATACTCTTTTAAGGTTGAAAGGGAAATCAAAAAGATAGGAAGGCCAAAGTCTGGAAGATTTGCCGGAATTGAGCTTGAGCTTGAGTCTAACAAGATTTATGACGACACGATTTCCGTGTATGAGGCAATCGAAAAATTCGCTCGCTTAAAAAGGGATTCCTCTATCAACAGTGGGTTTGAGGTTGTTTCATGTCCGATTGATCTCGAAAACCACAAGGTAATATGGAATGATTTCTTCTCGATAATCGGGGCGACCGATTCCCTAATGCCTCTCGAAACCTGCGGAATGCACGTTCATATCAGTAGGCAAGGGATAACAGATTTGCAAATAGGAAAGATGCTTGGATTTATACACAATCCGGCGAATCGCAGTTTTGTAGAAACTGTAGCCGGACGCTCCAGTTCATATCACAACAATTTTGCCCAATCCAAAAAACTTTCCGAAGCCAAGTATGGTGGCCGGAATCAGATTAACCGGGACAGGCACACGGCATTAAATCTAAATAATGTCGAAACCGTTGAGTTTAGAATTTTCGCCTCTACGAAGTGCAAGTATAAATTCCTTTCAAATATTGAATTCTGCTTTGCTTTAATATCTTTCTGCGAAATTGCTAGGTTCTCCATATCGGAGTCACTTAGCTGGAAAAGATTCTTTCAATTTGTAATTGACAATCGAAAGGATTATGTTAATCTATACATATTCCTGTCGGAGAACGCTCCCGGCATAAGAGTTAAGTCAGATAAAAAAACCTTCGATAAAAAAACCTATGTCCCTTAACAAGCTTTTCGAGAAACCTAGCGTCCCGAAAGAGGACACGGCATTTGATATTGATATTCTTGCCGGGGTTAATAAGAACCATACCCTTGATATTGATTCCTACGACGCAAAACCCGTATTGGAACCCCTTGGAAAATCCATATTTGCCGATTTTTACGGAATTGAGTTGGAGGTAACTGTAAACGTGCATTCCTCCGCCATCTTCGGAAGAATGGTATACCAAACGAGTCAAGTTCTTAACTATCTTTCCGTTAAGAATAGAGAACCCAAATTCGCCATATTAAAGAGGGACGGAAGTATAACTTACGGCTTTGAAATATGCACTCGCCCCGCTTCCATAGAAAACCATTTTGACGTATGGAGTCTATTTTTCCGAAATAAACCAGAGCATCTTGGAGTGGATGCCTCCTGCGGAATGCACGTTCATATATCCAAGATTGATGAGGATGGGGAGCCCGTACTTACTGCGCTGCAAATAGGAAAAGTGGTGAAATTTATTAACTGTCTTGAAAATAGGGAGTTCATGGAATTTATAGGCGGCAGAAAGAACGGCAAGTACAACGCCTTTAATGAAAAATTGAAGCTTACTGATGGGAAGAGGGCGCATTTTTTCGGTCATTACTCCGCGCTAAACATACTTAATTCCAAAACAATTGAAGTTAGGATTTTCCAATCCACTCTTGACGAAGAGCGCTTTATGGCTAATTTGGAGTTCTGTAACGCGCTTGTGAAATTTTGCGGACCATGCTCGGGCGCATCTATCTCTGGACTAACTCCCTCTAATTTCTGTAGCTTTGTCGCTAAAAATTCAAAACGCTGGCCCAATCTACACTCCTTCCTTCATATTAAAAACGCCGATATTACGTCCAAAATTCTAGCTAAATCGGCAAATAAGTAGTTGACAAACGCTACTTTACAAGTAACATACATTATGTCTTTTCTTTTCGTTAAACCCGCCGGAGCCAAGCTGAATGATATTCGGTTTATGCTGGAAATATGCTCTAAAGAGAAGCATAACGAGATAGGTGTCGTTTGCGCCCTAGACAACGTGATACACAGGAGAGTCGGATATAAGAGTGTTTTGGAATTGATAGGGGTTGTGCCGGACAGAGGCTCCGCCATTATCTATGCCAATAACAGCTTCTTCGCTCCAAGCGAGGAGGATATGTCCCCCCTTTATATCTCTGAGGATATTGCTTTTTGTTGCTGTGGAAACTTCTTATCAGAAAGCGTTACGCATCTTAGGAAATCCAATAATAAAAGAACTCTCGATTTCTTAATGACCCCGCTTCTCGGGATAAATCCATCCACGTTTGATAGTAAGCCGGTTCAATGGATGATAGAAAAGACATTGCGCCCGTACTGCTCCATGGCATTCCTTAGATCAGACGGCAAAATAATAGTTCTTAACGAGAAGAATCTCACCCACCATTCATCCGGTTCGATGTTTATGAACTTCGATTGGTCTAAAAATACCTATCTGGCGGAAAAAGCCAAGCAAAACACCTTCCATAAAAAGAAAGGGAAAGGAAAGAAGGGCGGTCTTATACAAGATGCCGGAATACCTATTCACTTGAAATAAACATTTGACAAACGAGTATAACCAAGTAATATAACAGCATGTGCGTAGCAATTCTTAAACCCGCCGGAGCAAATATTAGGAAAGAGACACTTAAAATGTGCTTTCGGAGCAATCCCGATGGATGCGGATTCGCCTTTCCAAATACCTCCGGCAACGCAGTTGTAGTATCCAAAGGGTTCTTCTCTTTTAGGAAATTCTGGAAAAATTACCGCCAAGTCCCAAAAGGGATTCCTGTAATGATTCACTTTCGGGTTAAAACCTCTGGTCAGAAAGACGCTTTTAACTGTCATCCATGGAGGGTTTCCAAAAGATTGGCGTTTTGCCATAATGGAAATTTGGAGTCCCGTATAGGCATTAAGGATGAGGAGTGTTCCGATTCAGGGATATTTGTATCCAAGATACTGGCCCCGCTCATAGCTAAATCCCCCAAACTCTGGAAAAGTGACGCCTTTAAGTGGCTAATTAACGAAATGATGGGGGCGATGAATAAAATAATACTACTCGACTCAAAGGGAGAATGGAGTATTTTCAACGAAAAAGCGGGCACTTGGCATGAAGGAGTTTGGTTTTCCAATAATACGTTCAAAGAACTTCGCAAGAAATACACGGCGGCAACTCCTTATCAACAGGCCCACTACCCAACCGCCAAACCCACTACCCATAGTGGTACAACTTACAGACATCCAAATTTTGCTCCAGTCGAAAACTCAAAAGGCAAAGATGACGAACTAGCTCTTTTGGATTTGTCCCGCTATATTTAACAACCTATAATACAACCCAATTAAAAATAATGAAACACGCATTAATCCATCAACACGACGCAAGAATCGAAAACCACCTTCCTTTCCAATTGGTTGAGCCGCCACTTATTAAAGCTCGCCGGGAAATGACGTATATCGGGTACGAGGGGTACGGAACGGGGCAAATTAAGCCCGTTAAAAAGCTCGTAAGAGTGGATACGATGACTCCATTTTTGGGAGTTGAATTGGAACTGGAAATGTCGCCTACTTCAAAGTATGTAAAGGACTTGCAAAAAGTTCACGGGTTTAACAGAAAGACGCTCTTCGCGCAGAATGAGTATAAAACTACCCCCGTAACAAATTTTGCATCCGATTCGTTGCAGCAATTCCTGGATGGAATGTCCTTCATTAAGAGGGATGGTTCTTTGAAGTGCGGAATCGAAGTAGTTTCCCTTCCCATGCACGTCGAAGTACATGCCACCTACTGGGACAAGTTTTTCTCAAATCTAAGGAAATTCGGGCTTGCCGTAAGAAGTACCTGTGGAATGCACGTACACGCTTCTAGGTGTGATTTGTCCGCCCTTCAAATAGGAAAGGTTATGGCGTTTATTTACAATGAAAGTAATACCGCCTTCATCGAACTTGTTGCTGGGCGCAAACCGCCGAAAAAGTACGCCAATATCTATTTGAAGAAAAAGATTTCGGATTGCGGTCTTGCGGTTGCGCCTCCTGTAATAGAGGGTATGAAGTTAACAAGCCCAATTAAGGCGAAGTCTCCCCGCCCTAAGAGGGTTTTCGATCACCACGACGCACTAAACCTAAAAAACGGAAATACCATTGAATTCCGTATCTTCAAGGCTACGGCAAATAAGGAGAGATTCCTTTCCAATATCGAGTTTTGCGCCGCATTGCTCGCCTTTTATTGGCCAGGAAGGAGTGGCATTAACACCGGGTTGGAGGACTTCCTCCGTTTCATGGAGAATCCTGTTAATGGGCGCGAGTTCCCCCATTTCCGCGAGTTTTTGAGGCAGAATAAGCTAATTAAGTGCAAGAAAAAGAAGACAAAACCATCGCTCAGGGATAAGGAAAACTCTTGCAAGAAAGGGGCCAAGAATGAAAACCCCAAATAATAGCGCCCTAATAGATAGTTTATACTTCCAGCTTGACTTGAGCAAGGAAGTGACCTACATTGGAGTTATAGGCAGCAAACAGGCAGCAACAGAATTCTACAATCTCTCCTACAATTACTCTCTTACATCTGGGTTTCTACATTCAAAAAATGAAAATTTTCACTTCTTCTTAATTGAGAAAGATCAGTGGGAGCGCCGAGTGAAAGCATTCCTGCAAACCGTTTTGCCAATAGAGAACGTAGCAAAAGCTTTCTTGAAAATCGCAAATTCCAAACGAGCCAACTTCGTCGAAGAAACGGATAGGCGGGTAAAAGTTTAAAACAATCAAATGAGGGGATCGAATCAACATCGGAAATAAAGAAAATCGTCGTGCGCGCTGAGCGCCGATGGAATAATGAAGGTTGTTAGTTGTTAGAGCACTAATTTATTTTGTCGCTCTAAATGTTAGTAAAACTAATAGTTTGCATTTGACCATCGAAAAAGAGATTGCAGTTTGACGATCAATGGTGAATACTGCACCGAATATACCCTCACCTTTTTAATGTATTGGAAATTCAAGGTAAATGAGATAGTTAGACTGAAAAGCAAAAATGCCGCCATGCATAAGTTGCTATCTATCAAGAAGGGTACATTGTTTTTGGTAAGGAAAAGGAAAATAGACAAGACCTACGAAGTAAGTACGGTAGAAGGAAAGTTTAAGAAACTATACTTCCCCGAACATTTCCTAATGAGGAATTCAGAATTTCACAACCACCGGGCCACAAACATTTTTAGACAGTGAGATATAAGCTAATACTCATACAGTTTCGCAACATAAAAGTTGAGTCGTATTTCCGATTCGACGGAATGTGGTTTAAGAAAACCGGGGATAAATGCAGTGATACAATCCCCAGTCTCTTTCCTAAGATGTCGGGAAAATTCTCAGAAGACACTTTTGTAATAGCCGGAACGCACTGCTTGCATGACCGAAGTATGGAAGATTTCATTTAAGGATTGACAAAACGCCAGCCATACCATACAATATACCATGACCAAGAAGTTCGCCGTTATCAAAGTAAAGCACCTTAATGAAGGCGCTTCTTTCCGATTTACTGGGGTAAATCTCACAATCAAAGGAGTTCATACGACAGGGTGTAAGATTAGATTCGCCTCTCCAGGGGACGTGGTTATGTGCGAATGGGAATTTGTATTGGCCGACCCCTTAACCCTAAGTGAGAGCGCTCTTCCGTTTATAACCTCCTTTATACACGTTAGGAAATGAATACTGGAACAAAAGTAAAACTAAGGTATCTATTTTCTCCCGAAATAGGGAATGCTGATTTTAGCTGTCTTCTTGATCTTCTTTCGGAGAAACAGTACGAGGAAATTCAGATTAAACATCCGTTTTTAATACATCAGGAACTAAGGCCAAAAGGTACCTATGACACAAGATGCGACGTAAGCATAGTATCGATACCGGATAGTACGTCCGCCCGCATATTAATTCCAACTAAATTCCTGTGCCCTATAGATGGAATCGAGGAATCCGAAGACCCCAAGGAGCACCACAAAAAGTGGTTTCGCTTGTATAAGCCTCTGGATGTTAAGAGGCCGATTAATAAAATTTTCGCAAAGGATGTTGTAAAACCAGAGGTTAAAAAGGAGCGCTGCAAATCCTTGGATTTCTACAACTACTTTATCGAAAAAGTAAGTCCGCCGTCCGGCGACTACTTTTAATAACACTTTATATGGATTCAAAGCTAATAATTACTAAATTCGCAAACATTATGCCCGGCTCTGTAATAAGATACTTAGGGCATTGGTATGCGGTAAATCAGCATGGAGAATGCGTTCCTCCCCTTGGCGATCCAATTAAATACCCCCTTCCGTCCCTAAAGAGTTTTGTCGCAGTGGAAGGCGACAAGGCTTTTAGTAGTATTTTCCTTTACGGAAATTTAGCCAAATATATCGTCCCTTCGCTCGTCGCATAATGGATATTACCGAAGAACCTGAGTTTTGCGATACTTTTGACGACAAATCTGGAATCAGATTTTCCACAGGGGATAAGATATGCGTTAGGAGCAAGGGGTTTTGGACGGAAGGAACCATAAGAAGAATAATTCGTACCTCTCCATCAGAAGCTAGGTTCGTAGTGCAAACTTTAGTGAGACACTTTTGCTCGGAAAACGTAAGACCCCTAAAGGAAATGTCTGAATTAAATAAAGCAGCTTATCAAAATATGACATGGGGGGACTATGGGGACTACTAAAAATAATGACATTGTTTTTGAGAGGGCTCTCAGCGATCACTCTTTCCACAAAGCTAGTAGCGAATGTAAAAGTTGTCCGACCTCCAATCCTTATCAAAAAGGAGACACCGTTTTGGCCGTCAATAATAAGACGGGCGAAGAAATATCTTGCATAGTTGATAGTACTAGAGGAAACTTGTGCGTAATAAAGGTAGGGGGTTTCCATAGGTGGGCCTGCTATCAGGAAGACGAGTTCTCTTTAAGAACATTTAAATTCCTAGTAAAAAGAAAGATTGCATAATGAAAACTACCGAAAAGCTTTTAACCGAAAAACCTCCAAAAAAAGGGGGCGATATTACATTTTCGCTAGAAAAGACAAGGAAATCCTCGCATCTTCCGCTTGCTTCAATCAATGGGCCAGTCGTACAGGCTGAGCCGCTTAATCGCGGGGATTTTTTCGTTGGAGAAGTTGTTTTGGCGGAGGTAGAGCCCAAAATATTCAAAGCTGGCACCATCGAGGAAATAACAAGGGGCAATAAATCCATTCAATATAAGGTTAAACTAAGTGTCGCGCATGGGGAAAAAACAGTCTTGACAAGTAGCGTAAGGTAGTCTATCTTTAACGAAAATGCCCTGCCAAGATATTACATTAAATGAGAATACTTGCTTTACCAAGCACGTAACTGTTTTCGCCTCTACGGTTGGTGACGGTCCTGCTGGGTATAAGAGCGGGGAGAGGATAAACTGTTTAATTGGAGGCACCTTAACCGTCAGAACTATCATTAACTCGGCCTTTGTATGGAGTAACGGAAAAAGAGTAGGAAAAGAGTATCTTGTGGCAAAATGGGCGAACTCCAGCAACGGTCCGATGATTTACATTCCAGATAAGGATGTCATAAGTTTGGCTAATAAGCTTTAATAGTGCATGAAAAAGTCTCGTAAAAAGAACCGCTCAAAAGATATAACATTTGAACCCTCGTTCCTTGGGTTTCAGTGTGGCGAATTTGTGGAGGGAGTTGACTTTAGCGACGAAAAGAAGAGAGGGATGATCGTTGAACTCGACACGGAATGCAAAAGACAGATGCATTTCTATATTAAAGAGAGGGATAACTCCTTGTCGTGGATTAAAAATCCAGTAAGGCTCAAAAGAAAATTCCGTTTTGATTAAAGCCATGCCAAAAGATATAACCTTCGAGGAGGAAGTTCCTCACAAAAAGCATTTTTCCAATTGGTTTTCGCCGACCCAGCAATCTCCCGGCAACAGTACTTTCCGTGGAATGGGCGGCGGCACACAATTACTACTCGGGGACAGGACCGACACCGGCGCAAAGCCCTATGTCCACGGACTCGACGCCTACGACGCAATACAAATCAGTGAACTGGATTACAGCGACTTCTCCGTGGGAGACTGTGTTTATGCCTACTCCTCTCTTTCTCAGGATAACATTCCCTGTATAATAATCTCCATTAAAAGGGCTAATCCAATGCTCCCTTATTCCAAGAAAAACCTCGAATATCAGGTTTCTCCTTCCGAGACGGCGGAAGCCGCCTTTTGGACTCAAATTGTAAGCGCCAAAAAAGATGTTGACATAGAGGGAGATGACTGTAAGATACATAAGTAAGAGTAGCAGAAACCAATAGAAAATTTATATTCATGTGCGTTATCGCCGTAATCCCATCAGGAAAACAAGTCTCGAAAGAAACCCTCGCCCTTTGCTTTAGGAACAACCCGGACGGAGCCGGTTTCGCTTTTTCCAACAAAGGAAAGGTGATAGTGAAAAAGGGGTTCTTTGATTTCGAGTCTTTCTTTAGGGAGTACGAACCCATACTAGGAAGGTATGATTCGGTATGCCATTTTAGAATTGGAACCTCCGGCGGGAAAACGGAAAGAAATTGCCACCCTTGGCAAATAGACGCGGATACAGTTCTCTTCCATAACGGAGTAATCCCAAATTTCACGCAGGATAAAAGCGATACCTCCGACACCGGGCATTTCGTAGAGAAAATACTAATACCCGCGACCATCGCTACCGAAAACTCGAAAATATACGAGGAAAAGTGGTTCAAATATCTTATCTACACCGCAGTAGGGGACCATAACAAGCTGGTGTTTTTCAACTCGGATGGCACGTTTTGCATTATCAACGAGGATTGTGGCGAATGGAACGAAGGCTCATGGTTCTCTAATGAGTCCTATAAGAAGGATCGTAAAACTTCCGCCGCTGTTTCTAATTTCGTATTCTCTTCCAAGAGGGATCGGGCAAATGCTCATAATTCACAGTTCGCTATATGTGAGTCCAGCAATGGGAGATTTTTCTATATAAGGAAGAAAGACGATAAGTTTCCTTTGACAAACGAAGAGCTTAGAATCTTGGCTTCCTCTAGTAGAATAAAACCAAGGAAACTGGTAAAGCAGGGCTTTCTATTGAAAGTTCCTATATCCAACTTCGTTAGAACGTCCGATGCCGGGCAAATGCAACTGGATATGCACTTCCTGCAAAAAGAGAAACAAGAAGCCGAAAGCCAGTAATATGATTATTATCAATTTGGATACAACTTATGGAATGGCCGTTGCAGATGGGCAGCGGAATAGATTCGTCGAATCCACCATTAAGAAACACTGCCTGCTTAAAGCGAAAAGGGACTGTAAAAAAGTTCTATCAATTCAAATTGGCAATAAGGATGTATTTTTTACTTTTATAGATTTCCTAATTCAAGGGAAAATACTTCCTTGCGAAGTGAAGTTTAAGATAAAGAGCGAGCCCCTTTCTCATAGCAAGGATGGAGTTGTCGGAGTTGGACATAGGGAAAGCGACGACAGGCAGGCTAAAAAGAAGGCTCTTTCAGAAAGAAAGCTTCTCCCGTCTATACAAAAATCCACTCTTTTCAAAAACCTCTCTTTTGGCGGCAAATCCTATCAAGGCGTGGCAATCTCCCATAAATCTGTATTGAAACCGGCGTACGTACCTACGATGTCTGAAATTTCGGACCTAGCCGCTTTGATTGAGGAAAGCGAATCTACTACCTAATGAAAGCGGATAAAATAACGCTCGGGTCAAAAGTTTTCCTCAAAAAGGAAAGCGGGTTTTCCGATTCTCCGTCCAATCCCATATATGGTGGTAAATACGGCCATACAGAAGGAGAGGTAACAGACTACTATGATGGCTTAAGCATTGCTGTTAAATGGTCAAACGGAAGAAATAATACCTACTATTCCCAGCATCTTTTTTTAGCAAAAAGCATTCCCCGAACCCACAAATTAACCAAAATATTCCAATGAATGATATAACCTTCGATAAGCCCGCCGCCGAAAAAGAAGCTCCCTATTCCGCCCCCAAGGAAACTCCCGCCATACGCGAAACAATAAGCAAGCTTTGTGCCAAGAAGAAGGAGAACCTAACATCCATCGAGTTTCTCCGCCTAGTTTCCTCCCATTTGAAATGCTCCTTTAAGGACGCATACTTCCTTACGGAATTTCTTTATTTGAAAAAGGGCGAGAAGTAGATAGGGCCGAGTTGCACTTGACTAACCCCAATTTTGCATTATAGTTCCGCATGACCCTTATACGCAAAATTCAAATTAAGATGCTACAAAAATCGGCCAGAGCGCTTTTGGAGCATTACTATGGAGTGGTGTCTGATTATGGAATTGGACATTCTGAGATTATGATTCCCAGTCTGAAAAAAGTAAGGCGGAGCGCGAAAGCCAAGATAAAGCTTATCTCCAAACTTGCGAAGTCTGCGTAGTTTTGCGTACTTATCTAAATGAAGCTAGTCGAATACTATGAAATAAAGAGTGCTGCCAACTTACGCATTGGTGATACTGTGGCGCAGATTGGGTATTTAGATAACCCATTTCGCATAAAAAAAATCCCCGTAGGGGATAGTACCTCCTTTTTAATAAGTTCAATTAAAAGCGAGGGCGATTTTTCCGTTTCCCGCCATTTCGTGGAAAAAGAGTGCGTAGGAATTGTCTCCAAGCCCCCCGGTCACAAGCTTACCGATATATTCAGGAAAGGGTAGGATGGAAAAAGCCCTTATATCCTGTAGTCCAGAAGAAATACTTATCAATGCGCTTGTTTTTGAGGATTTCTACGAGGATAACATTTTTAAAATAACCGGAGTGTATTTCGATTATAACCATAAATCCGTTGAAATAATCTCCAGCATTACCGTAGTATCAACTCTCGACGGATTCCAAATGACTGTTCCTAGAGAGGCATTCGCCTTCTGGAGACTTGTCCCCACTTATTCCAAGCGCCGGAACAATCACAAACTCACCAAAATATTTCAATAATACCTCTTGACTTTCCCTTAATTCAAACTACCGTCTAAATACACATCGCATAATATGAACCTGAAACCTGCCATCAAATCCGCCACAGTTGCACTCGGCGAAGCTCCCAAAATCGCCAAATTCTCCATTAAAACCTCAAAATGGAGTTGGGCCAGCAGAGTGGAAAGCAAAAATGTTTATCGCGACGAGGAATTTATCGAATCCTCCACTAAAGAGGAGGCGCTGGAGGCAAATAGGTTTTTGTTGAGAAAGCCAAGAGGCTTAACCTATACCATTACCGTTCTAAGGGATGGAGTATATTTCACGCACTACCGTCACAGTATGCCCTGTCTCGGCGGATTGGTTAAGTATCGCGACTCCCATGGAGAGAAGTATTCCCTTAATCCCTATTTTCCTCGCGATATTTACGTGGCCTTTCCAGAGGGCGAGGTAATTTTCGTGGGTTCCCACCTAGCTAGTGCGGCAAAAGTTCTACAAAATCCTTACTTTGAGTTTGTTCTATCTCAGGAGTCTCCGTGGGTATCAGCCTTCGGAAATAGGGAGTCAATAGTAATCGGCGATAGTTACTTCATTCTCACTAATATGGATACCGATCCAACCGTTTTCTACTCGCTAATGAGACTTGGCGGCATGACTGGGTATTTTGGAAACGTACCCAAAGATTGGAATATCAAAGCGTATCTCTTGCAATCCAAGACAAATCAAGCCGATCCACGGAGACTTGCGGGGCAAATGCCGATCAGAATATCCGGCGGAACTTGGGCGCAAGGGTTTGGATATACTCGCAGCTTTAACGAAAGCATATTCAAAACAGTTTTGCCGTCGAAACTTAAGGATTTCGGTAAATTTACCAGTGGATATCCACAAGCACCCTTTACCAATAAATACTTCCTCGATACAATGAAGGAGAAATTCGGAGTGGATGCGTCTAAGGGAGGCTTGGACAAGAAGCTACATGACGCTCTTTTGGAAAGCTGGGATTATTTCAAAGAAGAGTCCGCGAAATTAGGAGATGGCTTTCCAGTTTAATGCACGTTACCTTGTTTGGCCTGATGCGTGGCTATTATTTTTCTGCAATAGTCCAGGAGCATTTCCTCCGATAAATTTCTCTTAAGAAGATTAATTTCTTTATGTACCCATTGTACATTTCCTTTAATATATCCCCTTGTAGAATCAATACGATCAAGGGAGGCGGTTTTGGGTTGTTCGCATTTTTCTAGCCAGATAATCCCCCCACTAAGGGCACACTTTCCATTTTGAGAAAGAAATAAATTGTGTATATATTCTCTGGAGACTGAAAAATCTATATTTCTTAATTTGGCGCATTTATGTATATTGGCAAATCCTTGCTGTGTTAGAGTTCCTCTCCAATCGCATTGCTCGCATCCCTTAGAGTATTGCCTTAAAATATCCCATTCCATTACAAACTCATTTCCGCAATCACACCTGCATTTTACACGTCTGTACCCATTTACCCTTTGGGATTCGTCAAGAATTGATATTGAGCCGTACTTACTCCCCTTTAATATCTCAATACTTTTTCGATATTTAGTTTGACGCGATCCACTAAATATCTTCCCGTAAATAGAACCGTAAGTTCGATTGGGAAAATATTTCGACATATCTGATATTAAAATGCCTCTCGCAATCAACGATGCAAGTAATTCGTTTTCTTCTTTTGTCCAAAGATTTGCCGTCTTAATATAGACTCCTTCTGTTTTGAGAAGGGTTTTTATAAAAGTTACTCCTACGTTAAATATTAGAGAAATTTGCTTGGGACACAAACGCTCAATCTTGTATAAATGCACAACTCGACATACATCTATGCTTTTCCTTTTCTTTTCCGCCCCAGAGAGAACCTTTACATTATTTTGTTGAAGTATTTTTCGTATGGCCTCCCTTCGTTGGTGAAACTTTTCGCACAACAAGGCTATAGAATGATCGTTTTGCAGATACAGGGCAACTACTCGCTGTTCCTCTGCCTCCGAAAGCGGACGTATTGCTTTCATGTTATATACTTTCCTTTTTGATATACAAATCTACGGCTCGTCGAATTTGCTCTCCGAATCCAAGACCCCTAGTTAATGTAAAGTAATCGAGCTTATCCTTTTGGAATTGGGTAATGAATACGGTGGTCTTGAACAGTTTTTGTATTTTGGGTTTCATGCAATCGTGTGTTATATATGCTTTTGGTCATATAGTTTTACACTTTTATTATTCATTGTGATTATTTATATTTGGCGCACTGCGAAACTTCTCTTGACAAAACTTGTGGATGCGCTATCTTCGTTTTATGAAGCAGTCTCGACCTCAAGAAGTTTTCCAGTGCCATGACGGTTCTTTTACTAATTCTCGCAAGAAATATGTTCATTCCTTTCATAAGGCTACGGAATGTTTTTGCAAAATTACAAAATTAACGCTACTTAGTTTTGAGAATGAGTTCCAATTTGGAGAGGTAGTGAAGAAATCCAACGGGAAGAAGGTACTTACCAAATCATATACCATTAGTGAGAGTTTTATGGAGAGAGTTATTGGAGGGATGGAGCTACTAAAGGAGCAGTTGCAGCAATTGCAGGAGGAAAATAAGATGTTGAGGGGAGAATTGGAATTGGCCGAAAGCAAACGCACCCGGAAAACCCGCAAAAAGTAAATATATGAAAATTCCTCTAAATATCGGAATCGAATGGGAGTTCTTTCTGACGAAAGATAATGTTGTTTTTAATGCCTCTAAGGAAATGGAGCGCATACTTGGTTTTAGTATTGACCAGAACAAGATCGGAGCGGGATCTATCCTGTTTAACGACAATCTTTCATTAAGGACGGATGGGACTGTTTGCGAGGCCCATTATTACCTTCCTTATTGGGCACCCTATTCCTCTCAGGATTCTGTTCATATATTCCGCGAACTAAACGAGTTTGCTTTACTTAAGAACTTTCAAAGATGCTTCTGTCCATATCTGGCATCGGGCCAAGCCGGACTGCAACACAATACCCCCACAATCTTCGATTCCCCAGGAGTTGTCCACGCATCTGGAAAAATGATGAGGAATGCTTATAGAAAAAGTTGCTGGTATCCCGACAAGAAGGAGGACGAAGAAAACGGTAAAAAAGTAAGCTTTAGGACCGCTGGGGTTCATTTCCATTTGGGGATTAGGCACAACCAAGGAACGGGGGACAAAAATAAAGAGGGCTTAATACTGGCCCTTGAACAAAAAATCTTCAATACGAGCGACTACTCCCATACGGACGAATTGGTAAGGCGATTCGACGAAATTTATAAGCACTATTTCCACTACATGTACAAAAATCCCGTTGCTTTTCCGGAGGTTTCGGCGCGAGAAGAGAAATATCAACATTTCGGGGACTACAGATTAAAATTCAATACCATCGAAGGGCACCCCACCTTGGAATATCGGCAACTTCCATCCAGCGTGGACGCCAACCAATTAAAGGAGTTTATCAATATGTGTGCTGTTGAATTCGGCAGGTACGTGAATTCCATTTTGTAACTTTCTTCAAATATAATTTGACATCCGGCGCAGCATCCGCGATTTTCTCTATATGAAATACCACCGCCCCTCCTTACCCCAACAAATAGCCTTCTATTTGGCTTATGCGTTTTTTGCGATTGTTTTTTGCCTGTCTCCCAACAATCTTGGCGATAAATGGATATGGGCGGGCATTTTCTGCGCCGCATTGCCTCTAGTGGTCTATCGCCGCGAAATTCATGGCTTTTTCCTCAAAAGAACTTGCCCTCATAAAAGGCGGGAAGTTTTGGAAATCTATGGATTTGATGAAATGAAGTGGGAAGATTTCGATATTAGCCGCCAAATTGGAGTGGCGGATGTTAAATACAGGTGCTCCAACTGCGGGCAGATTTCCCTTCAACGAGCTAATACAATTTTTCGTAACAAATCAACCGGGAAACTCTCTTAATATGGAAGTTATAAGAGATCAAAAAGCATACAGAAATATACTACTTTTCCTAAATAAGCCAAAAGGCAAGGAGGTTATGGCCTATCTTTTGAGTGCCGCCCTAGGAAGTGACAATTGTGATTTTCCTTCGGCTATATCCGAAGTGATAGCCAAAACTCATAGCGTTTCCCCGGAGATTTCCCTTGACTTTCTGAGAGGCAAGCGCGACCATAGGGTATGAAAAAACCTCGCCCCGCCGATCAAATACTCGAAAAACCTCAAACGCCGCCCGTTAAAGTGACTCCTGTTACTACGGCGGCTAAGGCTCCCGTCGCGGCAAATAAGAGCAGTCTAGTTAAAGTTGGAAATCTCGAACCGGGAGATACATTTGAAATCCCCTTTCTTAAAGGAATTATGAGGCATGGAGTATTGCTGAGTACTACCTCTTGCAGTTCGCGGGTTAGCATTGAGGAGCTAAAAGACGGAAAACGTTCAAGCGGATGGGCTAGAACCAGCGATTACATCGCAAATTCAACGGAGGTTATAATCACTGGTAGCGTCGAATT
Organism: Chlorellidium tetrabotrys; assembly: GCA_032273165.1. Taxonomy (NCBI): domain Eukaryota; class Xanthophyceae; order Mischococcales; family Botryochloridaceae; genus Chlorellidium; species Chlorellidium tetrabotrys. The sequence goes on along the minus strand of JAUKPS010142320.1, from coordinate 58,441 downwards.
GCGCGAAAACGAAGCTGGGCAGATTTCTATAAAAGAATCGGGCGACACTTCTTATCTGGGCGAAAAGCCCCGCCGCCGTCGAAATAGTGGAAGTCCCATTGCTTTTCCGACTGAAAAGGAATTCTGCGTGTCTGGTCTTGCGGAAGAGCTTGGGTGCGAGAACCATACCATTACCAATGAAATGAACCGCGCCAAAGCCGCCGGAGGGATTTTTAAGGTTGTCCGACAGGAGAAAAACAAAAGTGGGAGGGGTCGTCAAGTTTCCTTCTATAAATATACCCCATCCATCTAATGGATAAAGCCTCTCTAGTCTGCGCCATAGCTCTTTTAAGTGGGTATGCCGAGTGCCAAGTGCATGAAAGCGGAGCTATAACGGGACGCCTTCACAATTCATCCGTATGGGGAGAGGTTCCTAATTATACGGAAAGCCTTGATGCAATGAGGATAGCGGAACGATTAAATCTCAAGGAACTCGTCGCTAGGAAGTATTGGGGATTCCTTATGAACGAGGAAGAGCCCTTTATCTCTGCTGATGAACGGGGTAGGGAAACAAAGGAAATGGTTGGCCACTGGAACTCTTCCGCGCTCCAACGCGCAAAGGCTTTCGTTAAATGCCTCCAAAATAAGGGTTGACATATCGGCAGAGGCGGCTTATCTTACTCTATGCGACAGCTTTACGAAATTCTAATCCCCATGCGGAACAGGGGAATGGTTGTGATTCCCGCTGAATCTCACCAGCACTGGGACGAATTTGTATCGCAACGATGCGGCGGGCTAACTATCATGCCTCACTCCATGACTGGAGTTTGGCGCGGCACGGAAGGAAAGCAGAGGGAAGAAATGCTTCCGGTAAGGGTGGCTTGTACGCGCGCTCAATTATTGGAAATACTCCACTTTACCGCCAAGTTTTATGAACAAGTATCCGTGATGGCGTATGAAGTGAGCCATAATGTATTTTTCTCGGATGAAAAACCGGAAGGTGAGCCGGAGGAGTTTCCCCTTGCTCCCGTTCTTTGATATGAAAAGAGAAATTAAATTTAGAGCGCGAGATTTTAATGGACGATGGTGCTACTTTCCGCCATCTAGCGGCGCGAAGGGCCATAAATTCTGGAAGGCTATCGAAGATAGAGAGCTAAATCCCGAAACTCTCGGTCAATCCACTGGCATTAAAAACAGAAAAGGGCAGGAAATCTTTGAGGGAGACATCCTCAAATTCGACTACGGCGACAATCACGGCGTGGGGAAAGTAATTTTCGCAATGCAGGGCTTTTACATTGAATCCAAACATGGTGCGCTCTTCCAGGATACCGTTCCTACTATGGAGCACTCCGAAGTTATTGGAAATATTCACGAAACTCCCGAACTACTCAAATGAAAAGAGAAATAAAATTCCGACTTTGGGTGGCAGAAGCTAGAAAATTCTATCACCTTCCCGATCTGCAAGGGAAGAATCATTCCGTGTGCGGAACAGAAGGTAGTAATCAATACGAATACGTACAATGGAACATCTACTCCGCAACTCCCGCAGTGTGGCAACAATTCACCGGACTTAAAGACAAAAACGGAAAAGAAATCTACGAAGGCGATTTTGTAAAAATGAACGAAAGCGGCGGGGACAACTGCTTTGGAGTAGTCGTTTTTGAATCCGGCGCGTTTCGGGTGCAAGAAACCGGCGAAAAGGATTTGGCCGATCTGGGATATAACGAAACATTTTTTGAAGTGATTGGAAATATCTTTGAAAACCCCGAATTACCGAAATAATGAACACCGGAAAAATATGCCTCTTCGGATGTGAGTTCTACCTCGTAAGGAATCTCACCACAAAAAAGTTCCACAAAAAGAAACTCCACGGCTTTCACGCGGCGGTCGAATTCGCCAAGCGCAACAAGATCAGGGTTAGCCCCAACTCCGACAACTGCTTGGATTTTGATACCGAAAACGAGTCCATCATTTTCTCCACGGATGGTCTGTCCATGAAAAAGGCGGAGGAAGTCTTAGAAAAGGCCCAATAAATATGATCTCCGCTAAAGAAGCCTCCAAAATAGCCTCCTCCAGCGATAGCGATAAGGAAGATTTGCTAATCCAACCCGCACTCAAACAATTGGAACAGTGCATTAAAAAATGGGCCGAAAGGGGAGAGAGATCAACGGGGTATAATACCACTCTTTTTGTCGGCCTTGGGGTAAGAGGAAAGAGAAAAGTGCTTGACACCCTCCGCGCACTGGGCTATGGTGTGGACCAAAAACGCTATCTAATTAGTTGGTAATAATCAAAAATATGTGCCTCATTGCTGTAATACCCGCCGGAAGCAAACTTCCATTCACTCACGCCCGCGAAAGCTTTCGCTCAAATCCGCATGGAGCCGGATTCTCTTACTCAAGGGGCGGTAAACTTTTTACGGAGCGAGGATTCTTCCATTTCAAAAATCTATGGGAAAGGCTGGAAAAAGTTAACGGCAAATACCCCATCGTGTTCCACGTTCGATATTCGACTGGAGGGGGCACCAACGAAACAAATTGCCATCCCTTTGAGATAGATAAGGACCACGCACTTTTTCACAACGGTATAATTCGCGACTTTAGCGGATTTAAGAATGGAAGGAGCGACACCTACAACTTTACGGAAAACATTATCAAACCCCTGTTTGCTCGCGACTCTCAAATGTACAAGCAGCCATTCTGCATTAAGATGCTTAGTGGATTCATTGGGGACGGTAATAAACTGGTAATTATGGAGGCCAGCGGAGAAACAACAATTATCAACGAGCACCTTGGCAACACTCAAAATTTAATCTGGTACTCCAACTTCGATTATCTTCCCGAGAAGAGAAATCGCAAGGTTCTCGCGCAAAAGTTTTCTGGAGTTAAAGTAAAGGCTTTTGGAACGGTTTAACCAATAACACCAAATACTATGGGCGACTGCGTTGGACAACTACTGTACGGAATCTCTATCTCCGAGGAGCAATTCGGCGGTTTACTTGAAGCGGGAAGTAGATACGAAACAAGGAAAAGCCTCAAAACGGAGTTTCCCGAAATTGAAATTGATTGCCCGTATGAGACGGATGACAGATTCATTTGCATCGCTGCTTCCAATAAAAGCTCCTACAACGAAGGAATGCCCCTCGCCAAAACAATCGAAACCCCTCCCGAGTGGGACGCAAAACTTCAAGCCTTCTGCGAGGCGACCCGGATTCCGTTCAATGCTTCCGCCGCTCAGTGGTATTTAATAGGGCACTATAATTAAAGTGAGAGAGAATACAATAAATCTACTTTCGGCCATTAAAAATGGGGGGAAATATACCAAAAGCAACCGTATTTTAGCTCCACTCTCCGCCAACGGACTTATCTCCATTAAAAACGGTAAATCAAAAGGCGGATTCCTCATTATAGCCTCCGCTGCCCTAACCGCATGGGGAGAGACGTGCTTAAACTTTGAATTAAAAAAGCTTTCCCAAAAATGAAAATCAGCATCCTCAAAGACTATCGCGGCCTTAAACAAGGGGAATCCTTCTTCGTTACCCCCAATCGCCCCAACATCTGGGTCGGGCCAAACGGCTGCGGAAAATCCACACTGGCGGCACTCATCCTTACCAGTCTTTCCAAAACTCATAAAAAACTGGTCCCCAGCCACCTATGGCAATCGCTCCACCTTAAAAGTGACGCCATATCTATTGCTGGCCTTCCTGAGATTTCCGGCATAACCTTTTTCTCCGATAAACAGCGCACAACTCAAATGGTGGATATGGACGCCCTCATTAACATGGGGGTGCAGCGTATGTGGACATCTGAGGGCCAGAATTCCCAACAGGATTTTAAGGCAGTCCTAAAAAATATGGGCGATCCCAATCGCCTGTTTATCCTGGATGAAATGGATGGGCACTTCGACTACGATACAAAACTCCTTTTCTTCTCCGCGGTTTTGGACCGAATACAGGGAACGTGCATCATTATTAGTCACGATACCCATTTTCTGCGCGATAGGAAAGTACTCGACTTTAACGATAGGACGGTTAAACAGGGTAGCGCATACTATGAGGGAAGGGACGCAATCTTTCAAAAACAAGTTTCCGAAGCAAGGAAGAACCACGAAGAAAAAGCGGCCAAAAAGAAAGAGAAGATTGACAAACTTCTCTCTTGACGCGGCGGGGTTTTGGGGATATTCTCAAATATGAACGCTCTCTCTTATTGCGACAACTATTTTAAGCTCCTTAAATGGGTGAGCGATACCGAAGTGAAAATTTTCATCTATCATACGGAGCAAGTGATTACGGTCCCATCGCCTCCATTGAAGAGCACGGAAATGCATCTATGGCGATTGGTTTGGCGACACTTCTTCGCGAGGAGCGTGAGTATAAGGAATGGAAAAAAGCCAACGGATAATATGGATCAACTCACCGAAACCCAAAAGCAGGAAGCGCTCGCTTATATTAAGGCGCATCAAGATGACAATTTCGACGGCATAGCCACCTTTCTTTCTCGGAAATTCGGCAAGAGCATCTCCAAAAAGGAATGCGTTTCCTTGTATATGGATTCCCTCTTTTAAGTCAAAAATGATAATCAATCTACTCACCGCCACTTCCAATGATCGTTCGTGGCTCCGCGAAATAAAACAAAACCAAACCCGAAGAAATGAAACTTCTCAAAAAACTACTCCTATTCCTCCGCCCGAAAAGCACCATAGCAAGAACCCCGCTTCTTCTTGAGGGCATGAGACATTTTAACTCCCCAAAAAAGCATTTTCCTTCAAATACTTAATAACAAGGTTTATGAGAGAGATTAAATTCAGAGTAAGAAACACGGCGGCGAATAGCTGGATGGATAGTTCCAGCGTTTTATCTGGAGTATCCAACGCGAACCATTTTGTTCGCCAAAGAGGGGATGATAGAACCGTATTTCTGCAATCCGAATCGGCCACCCATCCAAACGTAATAATGCAGCAATTTACGGGACTCAAAGACGTAAATGGCAAGGAGATATATGAGGGCGATATTTGCAGGTGCGCCTATAATATGGAAAAGATTGGGGTAGTGGAGTTCCAAAAAGGGTCGTTCGACTTAATCAATCCTTATACGGGAGATTATCTGGGATATGAGGAGGAGTTTCTAATAGGTGATTGCATGGTTATTGGAAATAACTTTGATAACCCCGAGCTAATTAAGCGCGTATAACTATATTAAAAGTTTTCATTGACATCCCCAAGATGATAGATTATCTTGTCCCGCACACCTAGCGACAAATGAAACGAGACAGACAAAAAGCAACTCCCTCAATGCCTTCAATGATAAGGTATTTCGGGGAAATTGCTCCGTCTCATCCAGACAGCACCCATTGCACGATTGACGAATTCCGTGCCGAAAAGATTTACAGACAACGGGCGCAGGACGCCCTTCGCAAAACACGGGGCTGCAAACTCTCCTAAATAAAAACCAAAAATATGAACATACCTCCTGAAACCTCAATCGATGGTTATAAAGCCGATCATCGCCGCCAATATCCCAAAAATACTGCCACCGTGGTAAGCAACCTCACTGCCCGAGGCACCCGCCGAGGAAAAGAGTTTGAGGAAGTGATGTTTTTCGGGTTGCAGTATTTCCTCAAGGAGTACCTCATCCGCCAGTGGAATGAAAACTTCTTCTCCCGTCCCAAGGAGGAAGTCCTCGCTCGCTTTACCCGCCGAATTAACAGTTATCTCGGCAAAAATCAAATTGGTACGGAACATATCGCCGCGCTCCATGATCTGGGCTATCTGCCGATTTCCATCTACGCGCTCCCCGAGGGTTCAGTTTATAAACTCCGAATCCCCTGTTTGGTCATCTTCAATACTCTCAAGGAATTCTTTTGGGTGACAAACTATTTGGAAACCATTCTTTCCGCCATTATCTGGGGGCCATGCACCAGTGCTACTACCGCCCTTTACTACCGGAGGCTGCTCAATAAATTCGCCCTCGAAACCGTTGGCAACACCGACTTTGTTCCATTTCAGGGGCACGACTTCTCTTTCCGGGGGATGTTTGGAATGGAAGCGGCCCTAATGAGCGGCGGGGCGCACCTTATCTCATTTAAGGGAACTGACACTATTCCGGCGATTGATTGGTTGGAACAGTATTATAATGCCGATTGCACAAAGGAATTCATCGGGGGGAGTGTGTCCGCAACAGAACATAGCGTTGCATGTTCGCTGATTTTGGATTTCGTGAATAAGGTTCGCATCGAAAATGCAGGAACCCCCGGCCAAGTTGTTGTTGAGGACGATCTCATGGCCCTTGCGGACGTGGAATATGTCAAATATCTCATTACCGAGGTTTACCCGACCGGAATTATCTCCATCGTCGCGGATAGCTTCGACTATTGGAATACCATCACTAATACCGCTCGCATACTTAAAGACGCTATCATGTCTCGCGACGGCAAGGTTGTTTTCCGGCCCGATACTGGCGACCCCGTTAAGGTTGTTTGCGGATATACAGTTTACGATGTCCCCGAATTCCCGAGTTCCTTCGACGTGAGAGAATCCAAAAAATACGATTTCGCCCTAATCAACGGCAAACTGACAGATGGACAGAACTGGAATCCATCCAATATCAACGTAACGGACGCGGAACTTAAAGGCTCCATCGAATGTCTCTGGGATATTTTCGGCGGGACTACCACCCCAAAAGGATACCGCCTGCTCGACTCGCACGTTGGCCTTATCTACGGCGACAGCATCACTTTGGAGCGGGGTTTACTCATTCTCGACGGCCTCAAAAGAAAGGGCTTCTGCTCGATCAACATCGTCCTTGGAATTGGCTCCTACACCTACCAGTACGTAACTCGCGACACCGATGGGTACGCCGTAAAAGCCACCTTCCTGGAGCTATCAACTCCTGATTCGGACACCCTCACTGGGGTTAATATCTTCAAAAAGCCCAAAACGGGCGATGGAGTTAAAAATTCCGCGGTGGGATTGGTTGCGGTGTATCAAGACAAGGACGGGGAGTTTTCCTTCAAAGACCGCGCCACATGGGAGGAATTGAAGAACTGCGCCCTCGACCACGTTTTCTGCGATAGCAAGTTGCTTGTGGACCGCACCGTGATCGAAATCCGGGAACGCGCCGAGACTAACTTTTAACTTAATATGATTAAACTACTCGCCGGAAACGGAAAGGAACTAAACTTCCGACAAACAATGTTCCCCGTTGGGGAAAACTACGTACAACTTGACCCCGCGAGTTGCGAGTATATTTGCGCCTTTGTCGAACCGAAGCATAGCCTGATTATTAAATGGGTTTTTAATGGAGATTCCGAAATAGTGCAACTCCTCCTTCTTGTCAATGCGGTAAGGAATCTGAACCCCAATCTTCCCATCTTTCTGGATATTCCCTACTTCCCCGGAGCGCGGCAGGATAGGGTTTGCGAATTCGGCGAGGGATTCGGATGCAAGGTATATGCGGAAATCATTAACGCGCAAAACTTCGCGGGGGTGACTATTTTTGACCCCCATAGCGACGTATGCACCGCCCTATTGAATAAGGCGAAGGGAATTAGCAATCGTGATTTCGTAAATGCCGCAATTACAGATTATTTCGCCAACCGCGTTCCTTTCGAGAAAAATAAACAAGAAAGGGAGGTTGTTCTAATTTCGCCGGATGCGGGGGCAAATAAGAAGATTTTCAAGCTGGCGCAAAAGCTTTCCTGGAATCGAATCGAAGTTCTCCGTGCCGATAAGGTACGCGACACGAAAAGCGGCAAGATCGTGGAAACCGTTCTTTACGCCACGGATGAGCAAGTCAAGGGAAAGGTGTGCTTTGTTGTGGATGACATCTGCTCTCGCGGCGGGACATTCATGGAATTGGCAAAACTTCTCAAGGCAAAGGGCGCAGGAAAAGTTATACTTATTGTGTCCCACTACGAAGGAACGGCGGACGCGCACAAGCTAAAGGATAGCGGAATTGATAAGGTTTATACCTACAACGATTTCGGTAATACTTCTCCAACGGATACCTTCGTAACCAAGCTATGGAGATAAATACCACCCAAGACCCATTCCTCGACGAGGAAATATGCTATCGGCGTTTGTGCGAGGATTACAAAAAGCACGGCTCCTTAGTCGTTGCAATTGACTACGATAACGTACTTTTCGATATTCACGGCAAAGGTTTTACATTTCCAGCCGTAATACAGTTGGTAAGGGAGTGTTATGAGCTAGGATTTAAGATTCTAATCTATACGGCGGGCGCGGCGGAGAGGTACCCGGAAATACGTCAATACCTTAAGGAGAGCCAAATTCCGTATCATACCCTTAACGAGAACGTGCTTGATTTCCATAAGGACGGAAAAGACCGAAGCCGCTCCAAACTCTACTACAATGTTTTTTTGGACGATAGAGCCGGACTGCCGAGTGCCTATAGGATTCTCCGCCGATTGGTGGATGGGATAAAAGGCTCGTCTTAAAAAATTCAAAACTTTTTCTTGACAGTCTAATTAGAATGCCTTACATTGAGGGGCACACCAAACCAAACAAATGAACTTCTTCGCTCCCATCTTTAGCCCTCTTCTTCGCTTCCGCCTCGTCCGCAAACTTCGCTTTTTGCGAAAATTCAATAAAATGGCCTACGGAAAAGGATGCGGATTCCTCATCGGACTCAACCCCGACAAGCACCAGCAGGTTTTCGATTCCTACTTCGCGGCAGAGGAACGCACCGCTGGATATTTGAAGTAAATTTTCCATCACGCAACCAAAACAAATATATGGCCACCTTTAACCGCTTTGCCCGCAGCAGGAATGACGACGGACATCCCGCTCCAAGTTCTGAGCAACTTCCAATTGACCAAGCCTTCGCTATCTTTGTCCAGCGAGCAAGGGCGGAAAATAGGAATTACTTCGGGGATATGGTGAGAAGCAACCTTGGAAGCCGCCTCCAACAAGGAATGAACCCGCAAGCCGCTGTGGATGATCTTTTCCTCGGCGTTCGCTAACACTCTCGACAAAACCAAACAAAACCAAAACAATGAAATCCACAACCACCAAACGCACCAAACCCCGCAGTTACTCCGCCGCCAGCCTCCGCGCTCTCGGTTTCAAAGTGAAGGCCCAAAACCAACGCTTTTTCAACGTGTTTAATGCCGCCAGTGGAAAGGTAACTTCCATTCTTGCGCCGAAAAACAACCCGCCCGCAGGTGGCGTCATTCAGCCAAATGGCGGAGAATCTCGGATTACGCTCTCCAAAGAGGGAGTCGAAGTCACTGGAATCGCCGTCTGCGATAAGGCCGACAAATTCGAGTGCATCACCGGGCATAACAAGGCTCTCGGAAAAGCAGTTTCCAAACTCTACGCGGCGAAGGTGTTTTCCCGCGCTCGTCTTTTCACTCCGGCGGGCAACTAAAAAGGAGCTCCAAAACTTTTTCTTGACTTCGTTGGGGAATCGTTTATATTAACTCACAAAGGCGGTTCAGCAACTCAAAAACACTGATCGCGGCCCCGTGCCGCAAAAACCCCCCGTCTTGTCTCTTTCCACACTTTAGATACGCACAGCAATCCAAAAATCTAATCGGCGGGTTATAGGTTCGATTCCTGTAGGATGCCTTTGGCAGCCTTAGCTCAATGGCAGAGCAGCCGACAAAAAATGTATCGCGTAAGTTTGGGCGGGGAGAAATCCCCGCCCCTTTCTTTTATATGACTCCTAAAATCGCAGCCCTCAAAATTGAATTTAATGGAAACCTTTATTCCGTAGAGAGAAAAGACGGAAAAGATAAGTGGTACTACCATTTAACCGGGGCATGGATTAACGCCGGGGAAAAAGGGGAGTTAGTTCCGGAAACCGTAAGAAATTTCGCAAGAATAATGCTTGACAAGGGAGAGCGATTGAGTATCTTATTTCATGCTAAAAAAAATAACTGACCACTACATCGAATGGTTTTTCGGCCCAAAGTGCATTGACCCCAAAGCTCTAAAGGACCGGGAATCCGACGCCAACCTCAATGCGTGGTACGATTCGCAAATCGCCGCGATTAAAGAGGAAAAAGCGGCGGGGAAATGGAATCATTTGAACGCCGCCCCACCCGCCCCCGCCGTGGAGGCTCCAATCGCCAAGCCGCGAGTGGTACTCGGCCTTCTCGGTTTGCTCTCGCTCCCGGTAGTTTTCATCATTCTCGGCGTCATCCTCCATCGGTAATACAAATAAAAAACACAAAATCAAATAAAATGAAATCCAAATACCTCGCCCCTCTACTGGCACTCACCCTAGCCGTCGCCTGCATGCCCGCCTTCGCGGACGAAAAGACGGCAATCCCTGACCTCACTCTGCTTACCTCAAAAGTTGAAGGGTTTTCCGAACTAACTCCGGCGCAGCAAGCGCGAATTGTGAGTGATATTGCAGGAAAGTCGGCAAACTTTTTGGAGGAAAATAAGAAGGCGGAACAGGCCGCGAAAGTAGCGGAGGAAACTGTGAAAACGACTACTGCCGAAAAGGTGGATAAATGGGTGGATGTTGGGGTAAATATCGGGAAGGGCTTGTCCGGCGCGGCAAAAGAAACGAATATCGCCGTTAATGAATTTGCTCAAACTCCCGTAGGAATTCTAACAACCATCCTTATCGTGTGGCACTTTATGGGGAACGGCGCGATGATCGCTCACTTCCTGGGCGGATTCATACTACTTATTGCGGGGCATTGTTCTCTAAAACAGTTTTCCAAGCAGTGCTCTTCAACGAAGGAAACAGTGAATGGCGGAGTTGTTACCGGGCGCGTAATCACTCCTCTTTCCAATGAAGCGAAGATTGGGTTCGCCATATCAAGAGTAATCTTGCTCATTGTGTTTATCATCACTATTTTTTCTTACTGATTCCCTTGACATTCAAAAGGAGTAGAGTATCTTAATCTCGCCATAAGGCATCAACCAAAAACAAAAAAACCAAAAAAACATGAAGTTAATCACAAAAAGCATCCTAGCGGCATTCGTGCTCGCTATTGCATCCACCGCAATCCACCTGAACAGTACCGTAGGTGCGTCACAAGTCCAGCGAAAACTCGCCATTGAATCGGTAAATGGAGGCGATATGGAGTTCGCCAAGCTGCAACTCGCAGCCGACCACTACGAAAAAACAAACCTGCTTATGGGAGGCTTGGCATTACTACTCGTCATTGGAATCTTCGCCTCTCCAACCAGCGAGACGAAAAAGAACGGCGCTGTTACCCCGGCGCTATCGCTTGCGCTTCTTTCGGCGTGCGCCCTCTCCGCCGGAGGTTGTGTAAAGCCGTATAACAAGGCCGTTTTCGAGGAAATCGCCAATAATGAGACGGGATTCCTCGTCCCGTTGGAGGGTGATACCGACAATCAGGCAAAGTTCGACAGCGCCGGGGCTTTGGAAAAACTCAAAGTCTCCACGAAACGAATTCAGATTACCCGCCGCTGGCAGCAAACCGGGCGCGAAATTCTCTTCTACCACGGCGAGTACATTCCAACGGTGCGCCTCATTAAAGTTGATCGCTCTCCGATTACTCGTCAATGGGACACCGACAAAAGCAGGGGTGACGCAATCTGGGTGGAATCCGCCGACAGCGTTGGATTTAGCATGGGGTTTAATGTAACCGCATTTGTCTCCGAAAAAGACGCGGCCACGTTCCTCTATTGGTATCCGAGCGGCAGCTTGGCAAAAGTGATGGACACCGAAATTCGCGGTCGCATCCAGCAAAATGTAGCGAATTACGCGGCGAAGTACAAACTGGACGAACTCCGATTCAAGAAAGCCGAAATCAGCGATGAGCTAACGAAGGACATCATTCCGTTCTACACCTCGCGAGGAATTACCATCACCACGATTGGTCAGTTCGGAGGAATGTCCTACGAAGCGCCGACAATCCAAGCAAGCATTGATCGAGTCTTCGTTGCCCAGCAGGCCAAAAACGTCGCCCAAGCTGAGTGGGAAGCCCAGCAGAAAAAGAATGACACCATCACCCTCGCCGCGCAAGCTACCAAGCAAGCCGTCATTACCGAAAAGGAAGGCGAAGCGGAAGGAATCAAGCTGGTAACATCCGCCCTTAACGCCGCCGCACAAAATCCGCTCTACATCCAAAGCAAGGCGCTCGACGTTCAGCTAAAAGTTTCTGAGCGATGGAACGGAGCAATGCCACAAACGATGATGGGGGCAAATCCGAGCCTACTTCTTCAACTTCCGGCGGTTCAGGTTCAGTCCAAGTAGCCAACGGAAGAACTACTACGCCCTCTAGCTCAATAGCCCTGCCGCGACCACCAGCGGCAGGGCTTATTGTTGTAACGAAAACCGATAAGCGTCTAGCTCTTCGTGGAATCTCTTGTGAGTAGATTTTCCATCCTTTAACTTGATCCCTATCCATTTCTTCCTCGTCTTGTCGTAAGAGACGTTTTTGTATATTGATGACGTGCGTTTAATTAGCTTCTCCTGAAATTTCTCAAAGAAGTTTTTCATTTTTTGAAATTTTCTATCTAATCGAAAGTTGCAGCCCTCATATATAAATTTATAAATTTCAAAACACTCTTGTACACTACTGTATAGCAATTTGCTTACCCCTTTTTCGGAACTACACGTTGATCCGAATTTATGCTTAAATGTTTTCTTGGGGGTTTCTAAATATTTTCTGAATATCTCTTGTATTGTCACGAGAATATCGTTGGTTCCTGTAATTCCAAACGTGCATTCGCCCCTTCGCTCCTTCCTCTCCGGAGTATAAAAATACCCGTCCCCGTCAAATAAACCTCTAATAAAATGCCTCAACAACGCATCTGGGATAAACTTAATTGGAAACTTTGCTAAAAGTGTTTTATTATGAAATACTCCAAGATTATTCAAATCTACGGAAATTTTTTTACTGGTTATTGTGAATACCGTTTGGTCTTTCCAGTTTGGGTTTCGATTACTTAAATTTCTTGCATACAGGGGTTTGTCGCAGCTTTTGACAATTAAATCGGCGAATTCTTTAAGAATATGATCGTCCTCCTTTTGTAGCGAAATTGTCAGTTTTCCGGTTTTTGTTGAATTATGCCCATCTGCGTAAATAAGACCCAAAAAGTACGCTTTCTCTTCATTGTCTATTTTCTGAAAAAAATCTTCTACCACTTCGTATCTTGAAAGTCTATTTTGGGGTATTTTCCTGCGCGTAAGAATAGAGCTAATCACAGAACGGCTGCACCCATATTTTAGGCACATGCTCTTATACGAGCATCCGTCTTTGTAGTCTTTAATAATTTCCAATTCTTTTTCTTTGTATTTCGAGTTCATATAAAGTATTTACACAGATTGCTCAGGAGTGTGACTATTTCCCGTAAATGTTAGGTTCTTTGGAAAACGATAACCCCTCCCCCAAGTCACAACTTTCTTAACTCTTCCCTTGACTTTTTAACGCAATGTGGTATATTGTCTTGCAAACGAAATCAAATCAAAGAAACCAACAAAAACCAAACCAATGAAAAACAAAGCATCCACCACCAACGCAAAGCCGGGTCGCCCGGAAAAGAGCCTCGCCATCCCCGCCAAGCGGTTCACCATCAGCGGATTGTTCAACCAGCGGAATCCAAAGGGCAAGCCGCAGCGCATCGCCCGCGTCACCATCGCCGCCAAGGTGAAGGAGTGGCTCAAACAGGGCAAGGTTTCCGTCGTGGAGACTCGCAATGAAGGCGGGCGCAAGGGACGGCCCACGAACGTATTCCTCGTCAAAGGGAAGGAAGTCGCCTCCTAAGTCGCCAAAACCACCAAACCAAAACCAAAAAGGCCGGGGGAGCAGTTTCCTCCGGCCTTAAGTTTTCCAATATGAACGCTCTACTTCGATACTTCATTCGCAAAAAGGTCGCAAAGCGCCGTTTGCTTCCCCGTCTAGTTATCGTGGCAGACTATTCCCGATTCCGAGGGGATATTAAGATCATGCTGGCGCGTGGGATGAATGAGGCCAGGAATAAATGCGGGGAATGGGTAAGGGTACATCCGTGTGGACAAGCAAGTATTTGTCATCCTCCAGTTCCGCGTTTACTTCCATAAACGTAAAAAAACTGAATGCAACGTAAAAATCGCTTGCTTTCCCTCCTCATTCTGCTAAGTTAAATCTCAACCAAACTCATTCAAAAATCTTATGTGCCTCTGTATCCTTCGCCCCGCAAACGCCGAAATCCCTAAGAAAAATATGAAATCCGGTATGTCGTCTAATCGCGACGGAGCCGGGTTTTCTTACGCCTATAACGGGCGGCTTATCACCAGGAAAGGGTTTTTTCTATGGGATGAGTTTATCGCCGCTTATAACGAAATTCCCAAGGAAGCGGTTGTTTCCATACATTTCCGCGCCAGTTCCGGCGGCACTGTAAATACTGCAAATTGCCATCCCTTCCTTCTTGCTCCATGGATTTCGGTTACTCACAACGGAATTATCAATGGATGGGGGGACGAAGCCCAATCCGATACGGCCCTTTTCTGCCGGGAGATACTGGCCCCCATATTCCAGTCATTCAATCCAAAGAATTTCTCGCTCGCCGCAAAAGGCAGGGCGCTCCATTATTTGATTGCCTCTTCCATGGAGCAGTGGAATAAAATGGTTTTTCTGGCGGCGAACGGCGAGTATCTTATCACTCGCGAGAGAAACGGGGAATGGATTGATGGATGCTGGTACTCCAATACCTACTTTAAGCGTGGTAAAACTGTCCGTGGTTATCTGGGCGCTCAGGAAGGCACCTTTAGCGATCTTGGCGATAATGCCCCCGACGATGACGTTCCGGCTATTTCCGCGGAAGATATGGCGGCAATTCAAGAGGAACTTCAACAGGAGCAAAGGGAAATTGAGAAAAAGTTGCTTGCGGGAGTTCCAATATCCGACAAGTAACATCCGCTACAATTTTTCTTAAAAAGATGTTGACGCAGACATTATTTTAAGTATGTTATTTGTAGCATGAAAAAAGAAACAAATCTAAAAGCGCACCGCATAGGTTTTGAACTGGAATTCAACTACCCTAGCCGGGACGTAGCGGATTCAAGTTCTGTTTTGCGCTCCTATGGAAGAGTTCATTTAGACAGTACGGTTCCGCAAGGGTTTGAAATTAGCAGTAAAATCTTCAATTCCACTGATTTTATCGGAGCAAGCGGTATTAAAGTCTTCTCCCCTCTTTTCGACGAGCTTACTAGATTAAAGGTTGCGCCGGAAAGTCCTATGGGGGCCGGAATGCACATACATTTGGAAAGGTGGGGTCTAAGCGTGGAGGCCATATCCTTCATTGATGCTTTTATTTTTAACTACCCAAAGCAGATGCAGATCATAGGTGGAAGGAATTTCACAACCTACTGCAAGCCACGGAAGAACCCCACTTCCATGCTAATTAACTCAATGACCGAAGGAGCCTCCTCAATTCGCCCGCACGGAGCAAAACACCAAGCCTTTAACATCTGTCCGAGAGAAACGGTGGAATTCCGGTTTTTCAAAACCACCCCCTTCCTTACAATTTTCCTGAAAAATGTTCAATTCGTTATTGCGCTGGCGAGTTTCGCGCTCACAAAAAATGCCATCGAAAAGGACTGCTCAACAGGGGCAGCTTTCTTCGCGTTCATTAAGTTTTGCAAATCGAAAAAGATACATTTCCCCCATCTATGGGAATTCCTGAATTTCAAGAAGCTAAACGAAGAGCCCGCCCCCATCATCCCGTTTAAGGTCAAACTTTCCGACATTCAAAATCCCACCCGCCGGATTCGGATTAAGCAAATGGTGGATGCCGAAAAGCAGAGAAAAGGGCAGATTTTGCGCCTTAGCATCGCGCCCCTGGAGTTCATTAGATTGCTCCCCCGCGCAATTAACCCGTCCCGCGATGTATTGACGTATAACGAGGCGCTAGGAATTGCGAATAAGGCAATTAACGCGAATGCGGCAATTATGGAGTTTACAGACTGATATGAGAAAGAAACGCATACAACTCGCGCACGTAAAGTACCACGACGATTTTACCATACAAGGTAGGACTTACAAAAAATTGAGCGGAATCTGGGGGAGGGCTTCAAAAGGAACTGCAACTGGCCCCCTTGAAGTGCTGCCGGAAATGAGTATAGGAAAAACTTGTTGCAGTTGCCGCCCAATGATTAGGAGTTCATTTAAGCATGGTACGGTGGTTTGGCTACCCGAAACCCTTATGGTGACTGAGTTGTAAGGCACGGTTATGCAAATTAGTCGCAAAACAAAACGCCGCGAAAGACTATGGCAACATTTCCTCACGTTTGTCCCACAGACTGTTTTTTGGTCCAACCTAACTCGGAGGGGAAACTATAACCCAAATTTGCACCAAAAAGAATTTTGGGAGTATCAGTCTCGCGGCTCTAGTAATCTATCGGCAGAGCAACTGGAGAACATAAAGCCCCTTATTGACGGGCAGGCATTGAAAGAAATTTTCATCAATTCCCTTGTTATGGAAACATTGGAATATGATTCGCAGGGATGGGGATGGATTAATCCTATCAATCATACCTTATCATTTCCAATGGATCGCTTGACTAAACTAGCCATATTGCGAATCAAAAGACAATTGCAACCAAAGGACGCAAACCTTCGCGGCTTTGGACATAGAATCGAATTCTACTTGCGCCACCCGATTAGTTTGATCTGGAAAAGCGAATTCGCCCGACATATAAAGAGATTTAATTATCACTATCAAGTGTTTCAAGAAAATGCAGAAAGCGCTTGACAAATTCTAGTTCTTCTATATCTTTCAGCCCTAATCTAAAAAAAAAAACATGAAAACATTGCTCACTATCATCGGCGCGGGAGTTCTTCTCGTAATCGTCACCATCCTCGGCCTCGTCGCCACTGGAGTTGGAACCTACAATTCCATTATCAACAAGTCTCAAACCGTGGACTCCTCCTGGGCGAATGTCCAAAACGTCTATCAGCGGCGAAGTGATTTGATTCCAAACCTCGTTAACACGGTAAAAGGCGCGGCCACCTTCGAGAAAGACACCTTCATTGGAATTGCGGACGCTCGGGCAAGTGTGGGGCGAGTTACAATCAGCAAGGACAAGGCACCCGAATCGGCGGAGCAGTTGCAGGCATTTGACAAGGCGCAAGGAAACATTAGTCAGGCTCTCAGCCGACTTATGATGATTTCCGAAAACTACCCGCAACTCAAGGCAACCGACGCTTTCCGCGATCTTACCGCCCAATTGGAAGGCACGGAGAACAGGATTTCCGTGGAGCGCCGCAATTTTAATCTTGGGACGCAAGACTATAACAGCACCATCCAGCGATTCCCGGGCACCCTACTCGCCAACTTCTTCGGGTTCAAAGCGAAGCCCTATTTCGAGGCCAGTGTAAAGGCCCAAACCGCGCCGGAAGTTAAGTTTTAATTGGAAAAGCAACCGCAACAGTAAACGCAACGAAAATCAATGAAAACAATCCTGCTATCCCTGCTATCAATCGCCGCGCTCGCTCTCTCCGCTTGCACTGCCAACCAACGCGCCAAAACTTTCGGCGGCACCGCGGATGTAAATCTGCCCGCCGGACAAAAACTCGTCGGAGCCACATGGAAGGAAAATCAGCTTTGGTATCTAACGCGCCCCATGCGCGAAGGTGAAACTGCCGAAACTTCCTGTTTTCGGGAAAAATCTTCCTACGGCATGGTGGAGGGAGTTGTAAATTTCCGCGAAACTCGCTAGGCTAAGCCACGATTAAAAACATACAAAAACAAAAGCATGAAAATTCCAATCACCTTCTTTTCCCTCGTACTCTTCGCCAACCTCCTACTCCCTCTCACGGCGCATCCCGAAACAATTCCCGCCCCTCCTACGAAGTATTTCGATGATCGGATGGGGGCAATTTCGGCGCAAGATGCTGAGAATTTTAACACCAAATTGGAGGCTCTGGAGAAAAACACTCCCGGCAACCCTCAATTTGTGATTTCCGTTTTGAAGTTCGATACGGATTCCTCCCTTGAAGATTATTGCAACCGAATTGCAAAATCATGGAAGGTGGGACAGAAGGATAAAAACAATGGAGTGATTCTCTTCTGGTTTCCCGAAACGAGGAAATTGCGCTTTGAAGTGGGATATGGATTGGAGGGTTTTCTCACCGACGCCGGAACTAAGCGGATTTTGTCCAGTGTCGTTGTCCCCGCCTTTAAGTCAAAAAACTACGCGAAAGGCTTGGAGGGCGCGATTGACGCAGTGGAAAAGAAACTTGTTAGCGCTGGGGAGGAAGTGGCGACAACTCCAAGCGGACCTTCGCAGGAAGCCTCCCTTACAGTTCTCATGGTTATGGTCGGGATCGTGATTTTTGTGATACTTCCGGCTATACTAACTTGCATTTCCCGCTCTCGTCGCCGGGAGGCACAAAGGCAAGCCCGCTTAATTCAAGAGGACCGCGAACGGGCACTCCGCCGCGCTAGTAGGTTGTTGCATAAGCCCATACAAGCTAAGACTGCCAAAATTAGCAGAACTTCACCCATAATTCCTATGGCAGCGGTCGCAGCCTCGGCCCGCAAGAAACCCGCTTCCACCCCAAAAAAGAAGGAAACTCGTCGCTCAAGCGATTCCGATTCCGGCTCTACCTTTGGCGACAGTAGCTTTGGGGGTAGCGATTCCGGTAGTTCCAGTTTCGGCGGAGGCGGAGGCGATTTCGGCGGCGGCGGGGCAGGGGACTCGTATTAAGATAACTACTTGACAATCTTCCCCTCGTTTGGTATATTCAGCCATGACATTAAACAAAAAGCAGCAAGCCGCACTGAACAAACTGGAAAGAACCATTCGTCATAATGGAATAGTTACCTATATTATTGCGGACCTTGAGGTATTTAAGACCACTCTCGCAAAGAAACCCCAAAAACCCATTGCCTACGTGGATGGATTTAAGCGGGGGGACTTGGTTTCCGATGGAAGAAAAGCCGGAGTTGTTTCCGAACTTTGGAGTGAAAGCAAATCCGTTACCGTTGATTTCCATAACGGGATGAAAATCATGGGCTATATACGCGAGACGCAAAAACTCAAGCATATCTCGGAAGAGGAATTTTGGAAAAAAAACAAAGGGAATACCTCTTTCTACGGGCATTTAGAGCAGGTTCTCAAATCCGCTCGGTATCACTAAACCACTTGACAGGCGGCGAATTCCATATTATACTAGAGCATGAAAACCCTCTCCATAAAACGCGCCCAACTCCCCGCCCTTATCACCAAACTCGCCAAAAAAGGGGCGCAACCCATTTCCGTGGAATACTGCGTGGATGTCCCCCTGCTTAAAAAGCGGCGCTCTAGTGGACTTACTCACACCCTCGGCTCATCCGTGATGAAACGCACGAAGATTAACGCTTTCCTCAATTTCGATTACGAACACAGCGTTAATTTGGAGAGAGGGCGCGAGAATAGGCCCGAAAATTTCAAGGTTAAATCCACTTGGTACGAACACTCCTCTGGACTCCCCCGGCCCGTAGTGAGACACAAAGAGGATCATTCCAAACTCTATTTGCAGCTTAAAGTCCAAAAGGAACTCGAAACTGCGTTTATTCTCAGTAATGGGGAGGTAGTGGAGAAATCCGCTATACTCGATTTGCTGCCCGCGCCGAAGAAAGCAACGAGACAAAATCTAGCGAAAGAGGTGTGCGTCATTGCCCCCTCGTTCAATAACTTGATTTCCATTGTTGCCAACAACTGCACATATCAAATGGTATAAACGGGCGGTGAAGTCGAAAACCGGGGCGAAAGTAGAGTAGTCCCTAGCGGCCAGCGAGCCGTCAACAAATCGGCGAAGCACATGAAGTAAGTCGGTCCAAAAAGCGTCCGCGTTCCAGTAACCGAGAAGTGTTCCGTTTGCAGCTTGCCTCACAAGTTGCAGGCGGGACATTTTTGTTGGCATTTGGGAGTTTCGTACTATATTGAGAAATGCTTTTAAGAATTGACGAATATGGGGAAGGTTTTAGGTTAATGATAGGAATGAATTTCGGGGACGAAGCATTTCCTCACTACCTCTTTATTCCTTACGAGAATAGCGCCTATGAAAATTATGGCCCACTTCCTAGATTTTATTTCACGAACGAAGAAGAAGCGAGTGTCGCCTTAGAAAAGGGCGAAAAATGGCTTGCAAATGTCCAAAAAGAGCGTAGAAAAGGAGTGCCAATGAGCCTCGCAATCAAAGCATTATGAAAATGAAACCACTGTCACCGATACCTCTATACACCGTCTTAATTTTTCTAATTGCTCTTTTCGTAACCGGATGCGAACCCACTCCCGCTCCTCAACCCACAGAAGTCACCAATTTTACGGCATTTGGAAAGAATTACACGGCAAATCATTGTCCGATCTATATTAACGATAGGAAGTATATTTTCTACTCCTTGGTTAAATCTGGAAGTGATACCCCCTCAATTGGACTGCTTCCCGATGTAGCCCAGGATGCAAAACTGGCGTATTTCGGCCCGCCAATGGAGGAGATTTTTGAACAGGCTTGGGTCAGGAAAGGCGAACAGGGGAATAAGTAAAAGAATTTCTCATAATTGATATAGATTGCATTCTTGCGAAAGTCGGTTATAGTGTTACATGAACTATTTTTGCATAGGTGCGGGATTACTACTCATAGCTGGTGGATGCAGTGCTACAAGCGGCGCGGCGGTAATAGGCGGGATTGTATGTGTGATGTTGGGAATTAGGAAAGATTAGTGAGATTTTTTAGTGTAAAGTGTTATGCGGCAGTAACCGAAACTGTTTTCTAACTCCAGAAGCCTCTTCCCGGAAAATTGGTTATGCCGTATTGTCGGCACCATTTCTTTACCGAATTAGCTGACACACCATAGCTATCCCCTATCTTGGTTAAGGGTAGTTCCCATATTAGTCGCTCTAATTCCTCTCTGGAGGGTCGGACTGCCACTCTTAGGTGAGAATTTGACCCTCTATTATTGCACAATCGGCATAATTTGGATTTAATTCTCTTGAGGTTTCCGCACTGGCAATGATCGTAGTATATTTTGCGGTGCGGCTCGCGAAAGCAGTTTATACATCTCTGTGCCAAATAATGCTTCTTATTTCCGCAGCTACATAGCTCGTTTCTCTCTCCAACGGGGATAATAGATTGATCCTTGACGCACTGCAAGCAGCGAATGGATTTATGGCATTTATTTCTCCCACAGTCGCAGACATTTTTCGCGTTTGCCTTTTTTCTAGGAATGTAATTAAAGTAGTCAAATTCTACTTTAGCGACCGAATTACTTATTTGATTTGCAAAATCCTCCCATTTATCAATATCAAAGCACGCAGAGTAATGTATTTGGTAAATCTTCCACCCGTTGTTTTCCAATATATCATGTCTTTCTTTGTAGTATGGTTTTAATTTCCCGCTTCGTTCGTAGTGTTGATTTCCGTTAATCTCCAAGCCTATCAGCTTATCCGGTAACGCAATATCCAAAGAGAAAAATCTTCCATCCACCATAGGGGAAAATTCGGAAACGAATAATATTCCGCGAGAACGAAGAAACTCTTTTACTATTTCGCACGGTTTAGATTTGAATTTAGAATTTCTTTTCCAAACATGCTTATCTGGATTTTCCAATAGATACTGTTTTCTTTTGGCGCTAATTTTTTGCTTAGTTTCTTCGCGGCATACTATGGGGGCACATTTGAGTCCATACCTATTGAGTCGGGTTTTTATCGCCCAGGCAGATACGGATAGTTTTTGAGCTATCTGAGTTATATTAAGGTTTTCCATTATCAGTTTCTCAATTGCTTCGCGCGGAATTATTATTTTTTTAGGCATATAGTTATTTACACTTTGATCTCATGGCGGTTCGTTTATTTCACTCAAGAGAGGAATTTATTTGACATTTCTGTATTTTAGTGTATAGTTATACGTCGCTGTGCCCCGAATTGAATAAGGGAGTTGGCTTCTATCCAACCGCCGTAAGGCATTGCAGGTTTGAGTCCTGTCAGCGACGCCACTTTTCTTTATTTAGTTATTGACATTCAATTTTTCTCAGCTTAAAGTATTCATAACCTCCTATAGCTCAATTGGTTAGAGCGTTCGACTCATAATCGAAGGGTTCCCAGTTCAAGTCTGGGTAGGAGGACTTACTTTTTATGATTACTCCAATCTGGCCCCTCCTCGACAAGGAAAAATTCCCAGTAATTGCACTCTCCTGTGGAGTGGATAGTTTGGCGGCAGCACACTTTCTAAAGCGTTTCTTTTTAGGAAAGGGGATTCAACTAAAGGCGTGGCATCACAATCATAACCTTCGCCCGCAAAACGATCTAATGGCCGAAAAAGCCATTTTATTCTGCGAAACGCATCATTTGCCACTTACCCTCACAAAACGCGCTGGTGGGGCTGCAAACGCAAGCGAAGGGGCTTTAAGAGAGGGGCGGCTGGAGGCATTTGGGGAGAGGTTTGAGAATTCGGCTCTTATCACCGCCCATCATTTGGATGATTTCGTGGAGAGCGCGATTCTTAACTTTATGAGGGGGAAGGAGGAATACTTTCCAATCCCTCTTGAAACTCCCCTTGAAAATGGGAATAAAATCATTCACCCCTTCTTGAATACGGAAAAGAAGGATTTTGAAAGAAGGGTGGAGCGATTTGCACTGGAAGCCTTTTTGGTGAAAGACGAGACGAATGGCATAACTTCCGGTTCGCGCCGCAATTTACTTAGAAAAGAGATTATTCCTCTATTAGAGCGAGAACGAATCGGGATGAAGAAGATTTACAGGAAGAGATTGCTCCAAAGGGTGAGGGCACTTTATTCTTCAAAATAGGGATTGACAATTCTAAGATTAAATGATACGTTAAACCAAACAATATGCACAACTCTCTTCGCGGGCTTTCTGCTCACTTAATGCGCCAAAAAACCGTCAAAGCACTCGACGTTCACGCAAATCAATGGAATGCGGTTAAAGAAATTGCGAACTTCTTTGACAAAGGGTGGAATAACGTACTTTGCAAGGCGGAATGTATGTCCGGAAAAACAGGAACGGCGGCGGTAATGGGGCTACTATTTAAGAATTATTATTCTAATTGTAATGTTGTTTTTATTCTCAATCAATCATCCGTATCGAACAAGGAGCAAACAAAGTATGATTTTGGTAAAATAACGGGTCTAAAAAGTATTGACGTAGAAACATTTAATTTATTTCCAGAAATTCTTTCGCATCCGGGTCAATGTCTCATACTACATTCTAACGATTTAAGTATTATTGATATTGAGCGGTTCAGGGCTGTCTGTAAAAATTCTCCTACGCTTATACTCAACGATGAAGTTCATTATGGAATCGGCACCGGAGGAAGAGTGATGAATTTCTTTGAAAAGTTGGGGGCAACTGTTATTAAATGGCCCGAATCCGAAGAGGCCGATGGCTATGAGATTTTGTCCATTAAGGGCTTGTCGGGCTTGCGTATGGTTCAGTTTTCGGCTACTCCATTTTCCCATACCCTAAGAAAAGATTTGCCCGTCGTTCGTCTTGAAAATGGAAAAGGGTATTGTTCTATTAGTCAAATGATAAAAGGTGGACGCATAGTAGATCACGGAAACGCCAAGATTTTTGATACAAAAACCGAGCATCTTTCCGAAGAGTTTGTAGA
This sequence comes from Chlorellidium tetrabotrys, assembly GCA_032273165.1. Lineage (NCBI taxonomy): Eukaryota > Xanthophyceae > Mischococcales > Botryochloridaceae > Chlorellidium > Chlorellidium tetrabotrys. Next base: position 34,922 of record JAUKPS010142320.1, on the reverse strand, counting down.
AACTCTAAAATCGGAAATATCTAAAAACGGAGTTGGGTACTATATCGTAAGGGTCAAATCGAGAGAAGTGGCAACGAGAATGGAAACCCAAATACTAAAAGGGAATCTTCTTGGCGATGTATCCTTCGCGCATGTTCATGCCAATGGCTCCAATGATAAGAATCTGTATAACGATTTTTCCATCGAAATGTTCCAAAAAGTAGTGCTCTCGCAACCCCCTCCTCACCAAAAGCCAACCGTTACTTGGATATGCGGGGCAATGGCAATGGGAGCGCAAATCAAATGCGATTATATTAAAATGATATGGGAGCCAAGAGCCTTATGCGTGGATACCTATTTTCAAAGAATTGGCAGGAGTTGTGGATATGGTAAGGGTAAATTTACATATAAAATATACTGCGACTTAGAGATGGTGGAGTATAATTTAGACAATTACGAGACAGGAGATGCTCCGTTGAAACACTCAAGTACCAATACGGCCCCCCCGTTCTCGCAGTTTGAGAGAATTATATTATTTGGGGGTACGCAAAAAGAAGTAGAACTGAAAGCTAAAAAGTATCTCGGCAAAAACCAAAGATTTAAGTTTAATACTTACTTGGTTTCTTCGCAGGGCTCCGAGAAAGCGGAAAAGCCAAACGATTTAATTAGAGATATTTATCATAAATCTATCAGGGCGCATATCCTTGACAAGTTCTCCGGCGTCGTTACTTATCGAATTACGCATTTCGATGCTCCCTGCCCTCACTTTCCCTTATCATGGGAAAAAGTGACCAAAGACGGTAGGCAAGGGCAGTTTGCAATGGTAGTAGAAGATACAAACGCCCCCATGAGCGGAAAAATGAGAGTTGGCAGATCATTCGTGTGCTAATGGAAACTCATCTTAACTCTTTTGAAACCTGTCCAAACAAAAGCAGGGTTCGGGCAAAAATCATTAAACTATTCGTTAGACAGTTACTAACGCATGACAAATTCAAGGCTAGGAAATACTTGTTTGCTCCTGGGTTGAGATTTTTAACCGAAAAAGCGTTATGCGAATGCCTTGACGAATCCCGGTTAAATGGATCGAATATTACTTTTGATTTTTGGGAAAAGGATAGGCAGATATTTGATTTATGGACTGTTTCTCGAAATCCTAATTACCGCACCGCCATTGCCAATTTCAAGAAGAACGGTATCCGTACGGCAAACTATTTAGGAGAGGTTGATTGGAGGAACTTCTTAAACAAAAAATTTAACTATTTCGGGGGCTGGTTCGATTTTTTCTGGGGGCTAGACGAAAATTCATTTAATCAAGTTCATAATTTTTTCCGATTTTTGGTAAGAGATCAGATTATAGATTTATTAAAAGGCGAATCTAGGCTTTTCGCCTTTACATTTGACCAAAGCGGAACAAGAATCCCAAAAGGAGAAAGGCTTACATGGGATTTCTTTGTTAGAAAGCTTATACTATTACATCCACTACTGGATGTAAATATGGTTTTTGATGAATCATATAGCAACGAAAAGTCCAAACATAGAAATATGCGGACCTGCGCTTTTAGCATTAGGTACCGGAAAACCGGCGACCCAACAACAACAACAACAACAACAACAATGAAAAACAACCCCACCGAAAAACCACGCGCCACAAGGAGCAAAACCAACCAAAAATACATCGCATTATTTAATGCACTAGCCTTGTCGCTATTCCCCAACTACGAAATGTCCCGAGACAAAGGCCAAACAAGCAACTCGCCATCCAGCGGGGCTGATAATTTTTGGAAAATCGTGGATAAAAACAACGAATCCCGCGTTGTATTCTACGTTTTCCTGTCAGACGGAAGATTCATCGTTAATTACGAACACGATTTTGGCACAAACGATCCGGCTACTACCGTTCCATTGGGCTCGTTCAAGACCTTTCTGGATGCCATCGCGGAAATGTTTCGCTCGCTTATTATTTACAACTCTGATCGTGCCGGGTTTTCCGCGCCCGCTCCGACATCCACAGAGGAGTCGTTCTATGGAGATTTCGTTTCCGTGGTCGGCAAATACAAACACCTGTCCTCTCAAGCAATGAGTGGAGCACTGGGCGGCAACAAATTCAAAGTTCCAACTCAACTTATCGCCGGATGGAAACGGGCCGCAACGGTGCGCGGCTAAACAAGTAAAACGGAATCCGGGGCGGGGGAGAAATCCCTCGCCCTTTTTGTTAAGATTAGAATTTAATTGACATTCATAATACGCTGTGCGACAATAGCTTATGCAGACCTTTCTCTCAAACTGGGACTTAACCCAAAACGCCGCCCTCCTTGACGGCAAACGCCTTTTCAAACAACTTGTCGAAGCGGCGACGATTCTGGATATCCTTATTAACAAAAAAACCGGCGCGTGGGCATCGCATCCGGCGACAAAGCAGTGGCGCGGTTTTGAGGTAGGATTACTTATGTATATTACTTCCATTTGGCGGGAATGCGAAAAACGGGGCATCGCAAAGGAAAGTAAAATCTTTGATAAGTGCCTTTCTCTTGTTGGGTATCGTGTGGCGCAGTACCCCGACGGAGTACCCATCTTTCCCAAATGGTGGGGAAAAGAAGATATTCTAATTTCTCATCGCTCCCGATTGAAGTGCAAGGGATTGGCCGACATTTACTGCGCGGCCATCAAAAAACTACTCAACATTAAAAATCTTGATAAGTGGCTTAAAGGTAGGTATGGAAAAACGAAAAATCAGCTTAGGTACCCCGACTTACTTATTCTGGAAAAGTTCCTCGCGACCAATGGAGTTCCCCCGCCCACCAACAATCATTACGATATTCCTGCGTGGGAGAAAATTCCGTATGACCTTAGCTACATTTGGGGCTAGGTTTTAAGTTCCTTTGATTTAGAGTAGATTTTTTGAATCTTGTTGATAACGGACGAAGCCGTTCTTCCCGTTAATTTACATACTTCTTCCAAGGGGAGGGTTTTAAGGGCACAAATTTCTTCTTGCGTCCATTTACGGGAGGAAACCTTTCTCATACTCTGCGGACGCACCCATGATTTAACATCGTTGGCCTTGTTGTATTTTCTATTCAAGGATAAGCACCCATCGTAGTATAACTTGGATGCTACTACTGCCGCATTTTCCTTACTTAACATAAGGTTAAACACGGAATCTCGGCTATTTCTTTTGGAAGATATGGTAATTCCAAAATTTATTAACGCAAACTGCTTAAAGGCAGTAGCTAACTTATCACTTTTCGTCGTTAAAGAAATGAACGGAATCCCACTCGCTGTTAGTCCCAGCGAACCGTCGCCGTCAAACACTCCCCGCCAAAAATCTTTCTCTGAATATATCGCATTTGGAATATCTACGATTTCACTTTTCTTGCCAACGGGAAATCCAATATCTATCAAGTTGCTGCGGAATTTCGCATCGTAAATCTTTAGAGCAATCGTCTTGCTGTATCCAAAATTAGTCACCCTTGTTCTTTCGCTCGCACTAGAATTGCAGGGTAAAATCGGCTTTATTTTTTCAATAATGTCTGCATCCTTATGGTTAATTTCCAATGATAGCCTTCCTCTATTTCGGGGCTCTTCTGATAAGTGTCCGTCCGTTAGGAATAATCCATAGACATACGACATTTCCGCATTTAATGTATTCATACATATCATTACACTGAGTTTAACAAAATGTGATTATTTGAAGAAACAATCCCTTGACACCGTTCTGCTATTCATTATACTAAATACATGACACTAATTCCCAAACCCTACGGTTTTATGATTCCCGTCGAAGGGCATCGCCCAATTGATTTCATTGCTACTCAAAAACTAGCGGAATCCACTGACGCCGCCGCATTTGAACAAGCAATCAACGCGGCGCGTATTCGTGGGGTGGAGAGAGTTGTGTTAGGGGCGGATTGCCATAGCGGATTCGGAGTGCCTGTCGGTTGCATAATCGCCTCAAAAAGCATTATTCTTCCTGCGACGGTTGGGCCTGACATTTCATGTTCGATGAGTTATATCCGATTTGATTTGCATGAATCCGAAATTAAGGATATTACAATTCGCCGCAAACTCATACATGCTATTCAAAGCCGCATTCCTACTGGCCCCGGAAATAGAAAAGCGCCGCTAGGACGAAAGATAAGAGAGGACGTTCTCCTTAATTTGGTTGGAGTAGGTGCCGCAGAGCATGTTTTACAGGAATTGGGAATTCCGGTGGAGTGGGCGTCGAAACTAGAATCTTCTCGTTACGGAGAGCAAGGGGAGAGCTTCCATCGAATCGAAAAGATTTGTGATCTAAACGGAAAATCCAAGGTGCTTGAAAAACTTTCGCAACTTGGCTCTTACGGGGGCGGCAACCACATGGGGGAGGCTCAGGCGGTGGATGTCGTGGATAATGACATCGCTAATTCGTGGGGTTTGCATCAGGGAGAAGTAGGATTTTTGTCCCACTGCGGGAGTCGCGGGTTTGGGTATATGCTGAGCAGTGGAAAGCATGGGCAATTCGCTACCCTTGAGAGGCAATTCGACAAGTGGAACATTCCTCTTCCCGGCGGAGATAAGCATTTGGTTTATGCTCCAATTGATTCCATTGAGGGACAAAACTATATCAATGATATGCACTTGGGCGCGAACTTCGCCATAGTGAACCACCTGCTCATTAACGCGCTCGTTTTAGAGGCATTCCAAGAAGCATTCCCCGGCGTGAAGGGCGATCTTTTATATCATATTTCTCATAATCTAAACCGGAAGGAAATCATTGACAATGTTCCTTACTGGATTCATCGCAAGGGAGCCACCCGCGCCTTCCCCGCGTTTCACCACGATCTAAAGGATACCCCCTTTTATGGAACGGGACACCCAATCCTTTTGCCGGGCAACCCGAAACAAGGGAGTAAAATCATGGTAGCCAACCAGGAGGCTTCCAATTTCCTTTACTCTATCAATCATGGGGCGGGCCGCGCAATGGGCCGCAAACAGGCGGAGCGCACCCTAAACCAGAAAGACGTGGATAGGGAGCTATTTGAATTGGATATTCTTTCCAACTGCCGCAACTATCCCGTAGATGAAGCGCCCGCCGCCTATAAGGATTTTAATGAGGTTTGCGGTGCCGTCGAAAAGGCGCGGCTTGCCTCTACCGTCGCCAATTTGAGGGCGCGGTTTGTCATTAAAGACGCTGGGGTGCCGGAATAAGGCTTGACGCCGCTGTAAAAGTATGTTAAATTAAGCCATGAGAAATTTACCCGCTACTATTTTCGCTCTCGGTATTTCGGTCGCCATCTGCCTTTTCATTAAAGGTTGCACGGATATAAGTCTGGAGCAAGAGCGCCGGAGCACGCAACTTCAACTTCAAAAACTCCAGTCTCGCTAATCCCGCCCGCCATGACAAAAGAAGAACTCTGGAAAATCTACGTCGCTCAAAATCCGAAATTCGGAATTGACGGCGAAACAGTTACCCTTTCCACGCGCGGTTTGAAGAAGTTATTCGATCAGACCTACGATTTGGCCCACGCGCAAGGAGTGGCGAATGGAAAGGCGATTAGTGATACGAAGAAGTCCGCCAAGAAACCAAAAAGCGACGGCGATATAATGGAGCGATTTGGAAAACTATTTGGTATCAAGAAGTAACAAAAATATGCTCTCTTTCCGACAATTCAAACTACTTACCCTCACGGCGCGGCTGCAACTGGAATTGGTAATCTTTTATATGGCGTTGGCCTTTTTTGCCTATACCCGCATCCCCAACTTCTGTGCTCAATCATTTCTCGCTATCTACTTTGTGCTACAATTGAGAGTTTTTCTACGCATGAACCGGCAAGCAAAAAAACTAATGGATAGCCCGTTATTCTATTTGGTCGCAATTCAGGAAACCTGCCGACCAAAAGGCTTATGGACGAAACCTTTATTCGGAACACTTTATTAAATATGAATATCTCGCTTTTCATTCTCTTCTCCATCCTCGTCATTCACTGGATGGCCGATTTTATTTTACAAACCGATTGGCAGGCCAAGAATAAGAGCAAGAATAACGAAGCATTATTCCGACATTGCGTTACTTACATTTCATTATTCCTTCTATTGTTCCCCTGCGTCTTAGTGCTTAGCGGATGGAAGATGGACTCGCTTGCTTTCACTCGCTGGATTACCCTCAATTTCGCCGCCCATTTTTGTACTGATTATCTTACCAGCCGGTTGAATAGCTATCTTTATGCGAAGGGGGATATTCATAACTTTTTTTGCAGCATAGGTTTCGATCAGTTAATCCATTACGCCACTCTCATCCTCACCTACATTTGGCTCCTCCAATAATATGGAACCCATCCGCAAAGTAAAGCTCTCCGTTTTCAAATATCCGGGCTGGTATGGTAAACACGTTCTCGTCATTGAAACGCGCACCATGGAGGAAACTACCTTCAAGGAGGTTACTGTCTCCGAGAAACGCGCCGGATTCCTGAAAGGCTACCTCAACACCCTTCCTACCCCTCGCATAGATTCCCTCCCTCGGTTTAAGATGGGAGAGCGATTGGATTTTACAACTCATTTCAAAATAAACTCACCATAATGAAAAAAGGAAATTACTTTAATCCTGGTTACTACCTCGGACTCTTAATTGGGTCGGTAATAGCAGCATGCCTATTTGCGATGAAGGGAGTGGAGGAGGGAATTGGAATGGTAGAGAATTGGTATAAAAGCCGATACGAGGGAAAGTGATATGAAAATAATCGCCCTATACCCCGGCAGCTTTATTCCTCTGCATATTGGGCATTTAAGCGTTGCCCTTCAAGCGAAGGAAATCTTTGGCGAGGTTATTGTCGTTCTCGCTAGAAATCCAAAGAAATCGCCCGTCAATACTTTCCCCTTCCCCGTGGAAACCCTTCGATTGGAGGGAATTAACTCCGTGGCTCTTGGCGATGGGGAGCTACTTACCAGCTATGTCTCCGATCTGGAGAAGCAACACCCAAACACCAGAATCGTCATTATCCGCGGATTAAGAAGTGAGGCCGATTTCGCTTATGAGGAGAATCTTATTGCCGCCTACCGCGCATTGAAGCCGGACGTTAAGGTGGTACATCTCTTTTCTAGGCCCGAGATTAACTTTGTGAGCGGTACGTTACTGCGCCAATATGGGCATTTGCCTGAGTTTTCCAAATTTATTGTAAGATGAACATCGAAGTAAATGATTTCAAAACCAAGGTAAGCGATGGATTGATTGCCATCATTGAGGAACTCGCCTCCTATAATTGCTTGCTTGACGATCACGGCGGGGAATGGAATTTGCAGAGAAATTCATATACGGAGGCTTTGATTCGCAATGGGAATGATGCGTACCGAATTGGGAAGTGGGAAAATACCGGAGACTCGCTTATCATTGAGTATTTTGACGTTCATACTCCTTGGATTACTAAAGTTGTTACCCTAAAAGAAAGGGTAGTTTCCGAACCTATTTTCTACAAAGATGAAGCGAAAGCTATGGTTGGCCGATTTTGCGAATTATTTGGAGCCAGCGAAGTAGGCCGTATCTTAACGGAAATGCAGGAAAAATCGGAAAGCTATGGGGGAAAAACGGAAGCCCTGAGCGTGGCGCACGAAGATGAATATGACGGAGGCTAGTGTTAATTTAACCCATTGATATGAAAGTACTTACCAGAGACTCCTTCCGAGAATACATCTTCGCCCGCGATGGGGGCAAGTGTGTTATCTGCGGAAAAGACGCCCAAGACGCCCACCATATCTACGAAAGGCGTTTATGGGACAATGGGGGGTATTTCCTTGAAAATGGGGCGAGCCTTTGTGGGGAGTGCCATATCGCGGCGGAGCAAACCCTAATCTCGCCCGAAGAAGTAAGGAAGGCGGCGGGTATATCGAAGAGGGTGCTTCCCGAACACCTTTATGAAGATTATTTCTATGATAAGTGGGGCAACATAGAAAACTCCAACGGCACCCGCCTTAAAGGAGAGTTATTCTTCGATGAATCGGTCCAAAAGATTCTCACTCTTGGCGGGGTTTTGGACAGATTCCAAAAGTATATCAAATACCCTCGCACCTATCACCTTCCATTTAGTCCGGGCCGAACGGAGGACGATAAAACCTTAAAGGACTGTTCCATTTTTACTGGAAAGAGATTGGTAATTTCCACTAAAATGGACGGGGAAAATACAACCGGATATTGGGATGGTTACATTCACGCCCGCTCATTGGATAGCCAAAACCACGAATCTCGCAGTTGGGTGAAGAACTACCTATCGGCAAAGTTATTTGATCTGCCGGAGGGATGGAGAATTTGCGGCGAGAACCTTTTTGCGAAACACTCGATTCACTATACCGAATTAAAAAGCTATTTCTATTTGTTTTCCGTTTGGGATGAAAAGAATGAGTGCTTGTCGTGGGATGATACTTTGTTATGGGCGGCTTTATTGGATTTAACAGTCGTTCCGTATTTCCATTGCGACCCAAACGGTATGGAGCAATCCATCTACTCAATGGTATCCGGCGAAGAAGAGGGTTTTGTGGTAAGAAATGCCGATTCTTTCACCTATGGAAGTTTTCGTAAAAATGTCGCCAAGTATGTTCGCGCCGAGCATGTGCAAAGCAATCAGCATTGGATGAAGAGTAAAGTGATTCCTAATTTAATGTCCTCCTAACTGTCGAAAAATTTCTTAAAATAAATCTTGACACTCCCCTTTTAACGTGGTAAATTCTATTGTCGCCGCCCTTATCACTAGGGAGGCAAACAAAATAGAAACCAAATAGCCATGTTCAAGTATCAAGTCATCGTTCGCCGCGAAAGCGGATTCAAAGGCCGGAAAAGTAAGCCCATCGAAAGCGAAACTCCGCTGACGGCGGAGCAGAAAAAGGTGCTCGTCATCGAAACCGTTGTCGCTTCCGGGACAATGGAATGCGAGGATGGCACCCTAACGGCATTCGGCAAGGAATTCCTCGCCAATTCCCTCATCGAAGTGGTGGACATCACCCCCGCGCCGGAGCCGCCCGAAGGGGAATAAGCGTTAGTAAATGAGTGGTTCGCGATAATCACGGAAAATCGCCCCCTTTCTTAAAGATATGAACATTCGCCGCGCCCAAAGCATAGGAATTCTCCTTCTGGTGGTACAACTCACCATCCTCGTCGGAATACTCCTCGCCACCTACATCCGCCAACGCCAAAGCCCTCGCATTTCCTATGCTGAGTATCAGAAAACTCAGGAGCAATTGAAACAATTTCGGCGCATATTGGGGCCATGCGGGAATTGCTCATTAAATCGCATTCCAATCATTTATCCCGCCAGCAACTTATGCAAATTAAAGCCGCTCCCACCCTCCCCGTTGATAGCGCCCGCCCGTTTGACAATTCCTGCGTTATTGATTACTTTCAATGGAGGGACGTGGATTTTACCATCTTTAATGGCCTAACCTTACTGCAAGCTCTCTTTGTGATTAGAATGGGGGAATCTATGTCCGAGTTGAGGAGGAAAATGAAGAGTGGAGCGATAAGAATGGGAAAGGTAAGCGATATGACTCCCATTAAGGAGTGCGCCCAAATAAAGGAGGACTTCCTCCTCGAAGGCGGCGAATTGATAAGAATCGGCAAACGGTGCCTCTCCATCCATGAAACGTAGGAAGAAAAAGATCGTTATTCGGCCCCTATCCCAGAAGGAAAAGCTAAAGCGCTCCCGAAAGGTTTCCCCGCGTCCGCAGAAGGCTTTTAAGGATAAGAAGAAATATAAAAGAAAAAAGGGGGTTGACGAGGACCAAAGGTTAAGCTAAATTCATATTAGACCCATGTTTCATGTAACTCACTCTGTCTCTTGTGATATTTGCGGTTCAAGACGCGATAGCAATGAGAGGTACAAATTTCCGCCGGGATATAAGTATTTTAACGCCAATGGAGTTCACCATGCCTGCCCGGAATGTTTGAGTATTCTTAGCAAAAATTCCCTTTTAACAACCGACCCAAAAGAGCCATCCCGCGTCATACTTTCCAATTCAATTTTATCCATTTTAACCGCATGACCCCTACTAAAATCAATCGCCGTGAAATTCTGGAAGAGATTTACGACGGATTATATGACGAAGCGGATGCAATACTTTTGAAGAGTAACCCCTGCCACCATTCCGTAAAAAGCGGGGAGCATAGTTGTCTCGGGAAAGTTTCTGGAGAAATGTCGGAGGATGGCCCCGCGTGCTGCTGTGCTGGATGCCCGCATTGGGATAAAGGATGTAAGGCCACCCGCCCTTTGGCGTGCCGCTCATGGCTGTGTGTTTCCTCTCTTGCCCGTCACCCTATGATTTTCCGCCAATTGGCTAAGATAGCCAGAAGGGCGATGCGTTTCAATTTGTGGGTGTGTCGCGGGGACAGGGAGGCTTCCTTGAGGAATGCGCTGGCAAGATTTAGCCAAATGAGCAATGATGAGTTTTTGCGCCGAATTAACGACGAGAAAGCAATGCAAGATGCCCAAATACCCCATCCATAGTTTTGTTAATTTCCTACTTTGTGAGGGGAATGTTATCTCCCCGCTTCATGGGAAAATTGTTGGCGTAATTCACGTAGGGATGGTGTTCCTCTATGGAGTGGAGTGCGATGGAGAAATTATGCAAATCCCCGAACCCTTTATTAGAAAACCTATATGGTGATCGTTCTTTCAATTCTAATCATCGTCTTTTTGGCGGAATTATGTCGTCGCGTTGCAGTTGCGATACATAAGGATTCAAACACTTTTGACTAGGGGATAAAATGACAATACAAGAAGCCAAAGCAAGACTTAAATCCTCCAATAAAGACGGAAAAATGGCCGCACTGGTGAAAAATCGCTCAGACGGGCATATTTTCAACTTATGCGCCCGCGAATTCGGAGGGGTATGGGGGTGGAATGGGGCGGAAATAGGCAAACCCTTCCCCGTACGCAAAAAATTGTATATGCTTCCCCCGTTGCAGCTTTCCTCGTTCCTCGAAGAACTATCGTTTTGCGAAAACCCTTGACAAAAACCCAATCAGCATTTACCCTAAGATATGTCACTTAAAAAATATCCCGCAGGTCAGTCAATGCTCTTCACCGCCACCATCGCAAGCTCGCTCACCCCTCTGGGAGACTTTCGATCAGGCCGACACTGTTCATGCGGCGGAAGCAACCCCCGCCATAACCATTCCGAGGATAGGTGCCGACTTTCCGAAGGGGCCACAAAAAAGATTACAATTCGCGCCGCGAGTTTTGCAGAGGCGGAGGACATCGCCGCGAAGAGGGGGATTCCAATTTACGTGACGCACAAAAAGAGCGGGTTTGGGGAAACCGAAGCGGATGAGGAGATTCTTACGGCGTCTTCCAAGTAGGAATACAATGCTCTCGGGAATCGCCGCAATAGCCGTCATCTACCTAATCATTTTCTCAATCTTTCGATCACTATGGAAAAGGCACCACTAATGGTAAGTTCGATAAAAATTAGGGACTACTCCACGCTACTCGCAATAGCCAAAACCATCGCTCTAATAGCGCATCATGGAGAATTCCGAAGGGATGGAGTAACTCCATACATCAACCATCCTTTGAAAGTTCTGAGGGGCGTTCAGGACCATCGGCCCGTTCTTGGACACCGATCTTTCATAAATACGTACGCAGAGATAGTCGCTCTTGTCCACGATTGCTGGGAATCCAAGCCTGACCTTCCCCCGCCCGAAGATTTCGGTTTTCCAAATGAGATATGCGAAGCTGTGAAGGCAATAACCCATGACACGCACACAGGGAAGGCAGTTTCCTATGACGAATATCTCGCGATTGTTAAGGCAAACCCAATTGCGCTCATGGTAAAACTGGAGGACATTAAAGCGAATCTCTCCGACGACCCCACGGAAAAGCAAAAAATCAAATACGCCGCCGCTTTGGAGTTCCTGCTAAAAAAGTAGTATGGTGACGCTGCTCCATCGCTGTCTCTACATTCTTTCGGGCGACTCCTATTTCCTTCGCTGTCTGAGATTGGCCCGAAAAAAGAAACAAAACTCTTTCTTGACATTCTCGAAAAAGTAGCTATCTTAAAACTGTTAAATCAAGCATCACCGCCTAAGCCCGCCCATTGAGTAAGAGTTTTCTAGTCTCTTATTTCAATGGGCGGGCAGGGAAAGGAATTTCAACTTATCTAACTCACTCAGAATCAAACACTTATGAAATACGGCCTGCTTATCTTACTCGTCATCGTCTCGGTCATTTTTGGACCACTTCTCCTAATCTGGTCGCTTAACGCGCTTTTCCCTGCCCTTGCCATTCCTTTTACGCTTAAAACGTGGGCAGCCGCATTTGTTATCGGCGCTTATTTTAGTGCTTCTTCCCAATCTTTCAAATAAACAACAAACCCAAAAACAACTAAATAGAAAGCTGAGGATAATCCAATCAACAAACCCAACGGTCGCCAAAACAAAAAGAACGCAGGATACTACACCAAGCAGCGCGAGAAAACCACTCTCCGCAAGGCCCGCGCCAAAGTGGTGCGCGAGAAACGCCTAAAGGAAATCGCCGCCGGAATCAATCTCGGCTCCGCCTCCGCCATTAAGCGCCGCGCCCATTTCGCCACGGATAAGGTGAAGAACGTGGAAAAGAGCCGTCTGAAAAACGAGCGCGCCCACGCCAACACCAACGCGCGAAACTAAGGATTTTTTCGCGGCAGATAGGGGATGATAATGATTCCTCTCGGCGCTTTTTCTCAGTCTCGCGCCACCACTGCCGCGCCATACAGAAGGGTTCTCGCTAAAAGTCCCGGAAAAGCGAGGAAAGCAAATTTTGCCATAGAGTTCGGATGCTGTCTCGAAAATCCATCGCTACCAGTTAGATTCCCGCACCAGCGCAATCAAGAAAAATGCGGGAGATTGGGGAGTTTCCCTTTAGTAAGGAAATTACAGAATTGGAATTGGCACTTAAATTTTAAGGAAAAAGAGCGGGCGCGTCTTACGCCTTTCGGGGTTGTTCGCTCCTATTTCTAAAAACTGGTCCACCGAAAGGTGGGCCTTTTTTTGTACGTAAATTGAAAATAGCGTTTGACATTTTTCTTAAAATGAATTACCTTCATTTATGACCAGAAAACTATCTCAAAAAGCATCCCTCATTTGCCTCGAATCTAGCGAACGCTATCAGCTTACCGCTGGGAAAATTTATCATCCGTTCTGCGACCATGAAACCACCGATCTGGATGACGAGGAATTTGTATTCGTAGTGAATGACCTCAAAAGAAGCGTTAATGTCAAATTTTCGCGCTTTGAACTGAAAACCGCCATTGCGAGGAGAGTGCTCCTTTCCGCGCTGGATGATGAAAATGGAATTAGCGAGGAAAGTCATAAAAATCTGGCGCTAATTGCCGATATAATTGGGAATGAGGAGGGTGATCCGAATTTCGCCACCGACATCTTCCTCTCCGTTAAGGCGACGGAAGGAAGATACTACCTTCCCGAAGGCCATTCCTTGACGGCATAAAAACCTACCCCTGAAAAATATGTTCACTTCCTCTTTCCGCCGCAAAGTTTCAGGGAAAACCCTTGAATTTCAGTACAAATCGGGAAAGGTTATCTTTTCCGTTCTTATCAATGGCAAGCGCCGCCTATACAAAATAAATGGGCAAAGTTCCAAAATTACCCAACCTCACGCCGCCATCCTCAGCCATTTTAAGCTGCGGCCAAAGTTGCCCGATTTTCTGGAACAAAAGAAGGAGGGGCGCGACCTTCATTCGACGTATAAGGATTTTGGGGAGTTTAAGGATTACTGTCAGGCTTATGGCATACACAAGCGCCTTGGCTTCCGTTCCATGAAAGCGGCATGGAAAGCTAATCCCCGGTACTACGTTTCGATCTCGTCGGGTAATTCGCTGCACATTATTCCTTAAATATGATCTACCTGGAAAAGAAACTTAAAGAAAAGGCTTACGCAATGTTTGCGGAGCGGAGCATCACCGAACTATCCCACCCCGATGATTTCCGCCTTATATTGGAAGCGGGGGCGGCATTGCAAAGGGACGCTGATTTTATCGAGGAAATTCGTGACATCTACTGCATTGACGAACATAAGGATGCCGAGGAAATAAGGGATGCTCTCGTTAAAGCGGCGGCGGAGAGGAAATTGAAACCGGAACCTATCCCACTTGGAGCCATATTCAAAAAAGTGGCCGAAGAAATTTACGTCCAGCTTACGTCGGAAAGCGACGGGCATGGCGGCAATTTTGGACTGGAGTATTGGCAAATTATCGGGACGGATAGGCCATATACCTATGTAGGTACAACTCCTTTCGCTCGTCGTCGGATTGAAATCGAGGGCAATCCACTTTGGGAGAGAGTTTAGAGGGAAAATAATGAAATTTCATTACAACATTCCTCCCCATAGGGCGTGTGATTTTTCTTCGACGAATTTTCTGATACTTCCCCGGCTTGCTCATTGGCGGGAAATCCCCCATTTTAAGGAGGAAAAAGAGTATAAGCCATTCTCCGGTGATTGGTCCGTATGGAAATGGGACTCATCCTCGAAACCAATGGACTTCATTGCGCTCGCCCTTGAGTTACTCCACCTTACTTCCAAGGATAAATGGGCGGAAGTGTGGGTGCGCCTCCGAATGCAGTTCCACACCCTCTACGCAAATAACACTATTTTTTCCACACGATTCGGCGGGGAGTTCTTCCAGGAAGTAGCCCGCCACCTTCATACAAGAAAGAAACTGGTGGGAGAAAATGGTTGCGCTCTTGGAGAGTATGATGTAAATTTTAACAAATGGCTTTCTTTGCAATAAAACCCAAATACCCATGAATAACCGAATAACGATTATGGTGATAACGTCCAACGGAGGATTGGCTACGGTTTATGGACACTATCATGGTCACTCCGCGTCACAGGTGAACTCAATAGCCCTTAATCTTCCACAAGATTGGGATTTCTGGATTACCAACTAGCAAAACCCAATCCCCTATGAAATTCCAACTTCCTCAAAGCATCCGCCGTTTCTTTTCCGGGCACACCATCACCACTCACGAAGTCCTATGGGTTAAATCTCGTAATCAGCTTTATCGCACGAATTGCTACACAGGCGGACTCGTCATTAAAATGAGGTTTACCAAAGTTACCTCCCGCTTTGTATTTACTCGTACCGAAGTGGTGGAGGAATCCTTCGATAATTGGCATGACAGAAAGCACGGCTTCACCTATTGCCCGGACCCTCATGCCGGAGGGGGATGGGGAGCGTTATACCACGATCCATGCGAGCAATTCAAATTCACTCCCCTAAATACGGAATACCTAAGGAGTTGCATTGATACGTGGGCAGCAAGCAATAATATCTCTCTCGTTGGGCCATGGAAGAAGTAAAAGAGTTCGGGGAGGCAATTGCGCCGGAAAAGTTTGAAATCTCCTTTCCCGAGGAGGCCCAAGCTCTTATGGATATTTATTCGGAGCCTCCTCTGTTTAGGTGCCCCCATGGACACGGGCATTATTTCAATTTTATTAACCGCAAGGGGAACGGGGAATTGGAAATAATCCCTCTCCGATACTGCAACAAACCATGATACCCACCTACATACGTCACACACTCCTACACTTCTGCCGCACACTGGATTTAATCTCCGAATCCGTCAAAAGATTTGTTGCTCAAAATTCTTGACACGCGGCATAAATAAGATTAAACTGAGGTATGAGCAACCCTATTCCCAAAATCATCCCCAATCGCTACGTTGAGGCTTTCAATAAAAGTTTCGGCGAAAACCTTGTCTTGGCGGAATTGGAAGGGGAGGGGTTTGACGAGGAAAAGGCATTTAATCTTGGATATAATTGCTTGCACGGTTTCGAGGAAATCATGTCAATCATTCCTTGCGAGCATATCCCCGAAAAAGCCGCCGGAATTCTGCCGCCGAAACCGAAACTTATGTTTTCTCTGGTGGGCTACAAATATGTTCCCGGCAACAGGGAAGAGCCTCCAAGCGTGGATGACTACGAAATCGGAAAGTATCCTGTTTTATGTAAGGCGCTAGAAGCGGCGTTTAAGGCAATTTTGGATGACAAACTTCGTAATATGATGGAATCCGAGGGTATGGCAGAGCTATGCGAAGAGGAAGCGGCAGAGGAAGATCGCCGAGATAAGAAGCGCGGCCTTTACAGGGGAGAGCAAGATGTCGCAAATTAACAGCTTTATGGATACCCTCAATCAATTAGGAGATTGCCGCGACGAAGAGCTTGTTGAATCTCTTTTCAGCTCAGTATCCGAATTTGCGCGCCTTGTGGAAGAGAGGGGCGATGAATTTCAGCGGGGGACATTGGTGGTCACTTACGATAAAGTGAAGGATATTCATACATTTTTCCGCAGGCCAGTAAGACAAATACGTTAATTATGAGAATTCCGCGAAACGCCCCGCTTCCCGTAATTAACTGGAAGAAAATCACCGCCACGGAATATCGCATCGAGGAAACGTCTTCCGGCTTTATCGCGCACGATAGAAAAACTGGAGAGAAATTTTGTTGCATCTGGGAGGGCAGACACCGGGAGAACGCGCAAGCCACCCTTCATCTTATGGGGAGGTACGACAACCCTAATTCGTCCCATGTGAGGAACGCCGATAGAAAGAAGCGTGAAATGGTAAGGCGCACCTTTCCTATTGATAAGCACTCCATCCGCTCTTTTTAATTGTAAAAAAACCATTTGACTTTCCCCGATAGATAGCTAAAATAAGACACAGACCTATGAAAAAACTTGTTACCGTAGCATTTAGCCGCACCGTTCTTGTCGAAGTGCCCGATGGAGCCACGGTGGAGAGCCTTAACGATTTTGACGGCCCGCATGCCGCAAAAGGATTTGGTATTATTTGCGATGCCGCCGCCGAAATTGACAGCAAAGGAGGGGAAATAACGGATATACAGGATTTTGAGGAGGAAAAGGCTGACTAAATGAAGAAGTTGCTTCTTAAAATCTATCGGAAAGTAGAGGCTTTCCTTAATGAAATCGCGCCCGTTGGCTTTGAGGGTGCCCATGGATTCCATGTGGGAGAGGAACCCATTCCAGCGCCCGTTACGATTACCACTAATAATGCGGAAATCGAGCGACTAAGTTTCAAGGGTAAATCAATTTTCCTTCTAATCATAAGCAGGAACGGCGTGGATGCGGAAGTTGAGGTTTGCCGCATGTCAATGGAGAATATCGTTGAGGTTTTGGAGACTTACAATTATTCACCAAACCCTCATTTACAGGGGAAAACTCGACCAAACCAATTGGAGGAATACACCTTCACACTCTGGGAAATTATAGCATGAAAACTTCCATTACTCCCGTCTCTCAAGGAAGCCGCATTTACAATGCAGTAGATGCTCCCGGACATTTTCGAGGAATGGGAGTAGAAAAAGGTGTGAAAAAGCGCGGGACAAAGCCTTTGATTTATTCCGTTTATCGCATTAGCGGGGGTTTTGCCCACTGCGAGAGTTGGGATATTTTGGGAAAACATTATGATGAGCGCATTCCAATTGGGAATCTTGTTGCTTATGGCCCGGAGAAGCGATAATTAACCTAAATATGGAATACTACGCCCAAATAATCTCCGAAGTACTCGAAAGACATACGGAAAGCAAGAAAAGGAATGCGGCGCATGAAATTCCCCATACATAAAGCCGCTCCCGACTTCGCCGCACTCGCCGCGGAAAGGCCCATTGCTAAGGCAAGGATGCGGTACGACTGGCTTTCCACTCCAAATGGGTACAGGGGCGGGCTAAATGTTTCCGCCGTGTCGAGGGACGGGCAACGATACCCTACCTTTGGTCAGAGAACGGAATTTAGCGAGTTTATTGAAGGTGGGTGGGATGAATTGAAGGCAATCGCCCGAAAGGAAGCCGAAAAGCATTTTAAGCCCATTCATCCGCATGACGGGGATTATATTTGTGGAATTGTTTTAATCGAGTGGGTGGGTAATCCCAAAATTCCCTATCGTACGACCCTTTTCAAGAATTTGTGCGCCGAGGAGTTTGGTCAAATGGATATTGCTACCCGCGTTGCGCGAGGCATGGGGTATAGGGTGTAGGAATAAGCGACTCCAGAAAAAATAGCAAAAATAGTTGTTGACGGCATGGGTGAATTGAATTAAATTCAGTTGGGGAATCTAAGATAGATTGCTGGCACCGGGAACCATCCTATACATGCCGAGCAAGGAAGCGGAAAACCGCCCTTCCCCACCTTCGCGAAATCTAATAACCTTATAGCCATTTATGCAATTCATCTGGACTCCAAAAGACATCATCTGCGGGCGCATTGTCTGTAAAAACCCCGAAGGGAAGAAGTTTAACCCAAATGACGGGTGGAATGCCAAGTGGACGAAAAAGATCGGCTATACTGGCGCAAGCTCCACGTATCACCCCGCCGAAGGAGAATTGTGCGCCTCTGGTGTGTGCCTTGTTTCCATGACGGATGGGATGGTAGAGAACGCCATGAGCAAGGAGAAATTGGCGGAATATCTCAATAAGGCAAATCTTATGCCAATGCCCCATGAGTGGTTTATCCAAGTTATGGGAAGCCTCCGCGATTGCTACGAAAACTAATAACGCCTAATTCCTATGAGCGAAGTCATTAAGATCAATACCAAAAGGGGGACAGGCATTTTCCTTACCCCAAACTCCGGCTCGACATTCCATGTTGACACGCATGAACGAGGTCTAGTTAATACGGAAACCCAAGGAATACTGTACCGAGGGAAGTTATTCAGGGTCAACGGACAGGGCGGAATTGATCCTGAAACCGGACTGTTTGAGTTTCAAACTTGGGAAAATGGAAATACCCTAAGGTACGTTAAACCCGATGATTCGGATTACTACAAAACGCGCGGCTTATTTTTCGATTCAACGAATCCTGGTATCTCCTGCAAGGGGCAGGTTGCCATTTACGAACTACTCCGTCACGAAATTAGGATGGCAATTTCCGCAAATAAAGAGCTTTTCGCCGCCGCGTTGCATAGGAGCGGCATGGAAAGGATGGCAAAAGATATTGCGGCGCTTACCAGGAAAGAGGCCGACTTGTTAAAGGAAGTTTCCGAAATCACCCATAAACGATGGGAGCTTATTACGGAATTTCAGAAAATATACCCGGAAAACAGTGAATTTATCGGAAATGCTACTCATAAATCTTAAAACAAAACATTGACACGCCGCAAATAATCGCTTAAAATATGCCATGAACTCTCTCACCGCCCGCTCTATTATCAAATCAATCTCCCGCCATCTTCGCAAGGTGCGCGCTTTCGAGGGAGGGCTGCAATATGGAGTGGATTACCCTACTTGGCATGCGTGCTACCCCCAAATGAGCGCAATCGTCAATAAGTGCGGAGAAAGACTCACGGGCCGCGCTGGAAACTTTATCCCTAACTTTTAATTCAAAACCGTGAAAACCGCCCCTAAAATCTCAGTTACCGCCGGAGACGTGGTGGAAATTGAATGCTACGGATCGAAATATCTCCTAAAAGTGACTCGCGTTTGCCTACGACGCTCAAAGAAGCATGACTTCCCTCCGACAATTTATGGAGACTATCTTTTAATCCATAAAGACATGGAGAAGAGCGGAAGGATTGGCGGGATTAGCGATGGAGCCTTCACCATGAGTAAGATTACCTCATTTAAGAAGCTGGCGAGGAAAACCCTTCTTCCCCCTCCGCCCAAAACAATTAAGGAGTATTCGCTTGAGAGAAATTACACAATTACTGTTGACGGTCGCAAGATCGGCACGGGAACTCTGGAGCAATGCGCTGCGTCTTTGGAGACTGAGTTCGGAGCAATGTCTATTCCGGTAGCCGATTTCCGAATTGGGGAGACAATGCGGATCAACACCCCCGGCGAGGATGGTCAAGAGTTTGACATTCTGGTACGTTAGCCGAGTTCCTTTTCCGAATTTATCGGGAGAAATAAAAAGAAAAAGGGTTGACGCCCGCCCAAAAGCGAACTAATTTAAGGCCAAATAACAGACTTATGACAAAAACCAAAACATACGACTTTCACTCGGACACCTCCCATGCTTGGCTCGCCGTCCCTCGCGCCGAAATTAAGGCACTGGGTCTGGAAAAGCAAATTTCTAACTCTTCTTATGAGAAGGATGGAATTGTGTATCTTGAAGAGGATAACGACTTTCTGAAATTCGTCGCGGCCAGTAAGCGCATAGGAATTGAGGTCAAGTGGAACGAATTGGATCAAGTGGACCCCTCACCGATTCGCGACTACCCTTCCTATCGCCAATAGCATGAAAACATCCCGCCGCAAATTCCTCAACCGTTTCGTCAACCATTTTGGCGAATGGACTGGATGCTGCAATGGCTCTCCTTGGGATTGTGGTGGAAAATCTGTTCGACTGCGCTAAAAATCTAAAAATATGTGCCTATCCTGTTGTTCGTCTATTCGCAGTCCCGAAAATCTCAAAATTTTAGAGGATAAAATCAAGGAAACAAAGTTTCCCATGCCTCCATGGATGATTGACATTGTGCCCGCCAAGGAATTTATCGAAAGTTTGCAGCCCGATCCTGAAATGGTGGGAAAATATGGAGCATTCGGAGTAATAAGTCATGTTTTTCTAAATAATCCCGTTGCTAACACCACCGTAGAATTAACCCAGGATAATCTGGCGGAAATCGAAGAGCATGGGCTTTGTGTTATTTCAACGGGGGTGGATAACACAAAAACAATATGGGCCTTGCAATGGAAAAACGGCTACGTTCCCAAAATTTTGGAAAAGCCCGTCAATCCAAGTGATTATGCCTATAAATTCGGCCAAGTATGGACCAAGGAAGGGTTCCGCTTTCCTGAGCCTCCCGAAAAATAATCAAAAATAATCATTGACACCCTTTCTTTTTAAGATTAACCTCTATCAGCTACCAAGCTGAAAACTAGAAACCAAACCTAAAAATATGATCTCAAAACTGCTCAGTAACTCCACCCACACAAGCGCGGAAACCGCGCACGTCATTCCTGACTGGCCCTATGGCCGCCGCCTTCGCTGTTCCAAGCGCGTTTGGATTGAAACCAAGCAAAACCAAGGCCAGCGCATCGTCACGCAAACGAGCAACCCGAAGCGGAACGACGACTGGAATAATGCCCCAAAGGCGAGCACTTATTCGGAAATGTGCTTTTTCGGCGAAAATGAGGAGGGGAAGCTGGAATTCGACTGCCTCACCTTCTACGCCGAGCCCGCCAAATTCGCGCAACTCCGCAAACTTCCTCTCGACGAGGGGCAACTTGCCCGCCTTGCCATCTGCGAGAAGCGGAGCCGTATTTATAACAAGGAAAGCTGGGCGAAGTGGGATGCGGAGCACGCCGTACCCGTCGCTAAACATCTGCTCGCCTCCGCATAATTTCGGGCGCAATAAATCCGCCCCACTAACCCGCAACGAACGAAAGGAGCGCCAAATGCTACAACGAATAGGACGTTAATGGAAAACGCACTCCCAAATTTGTAACCTGCACTCAAAAAGTGCGGGATGGTATTTGTACGGATATAACTCCAAGATTTGTGAATTTTTCTCAAAATAAGCGTTGACGAGCGAGGGGAATTGAATTAAAATGACTTATGAAACAGTTTGTACTCTTTTACGATAATCACGAAACCGGAGCCTCCGCTGTCATCGAGTTTCAAGGCACTTCTTACAATTGGATATTCACCCTTTGGGAATCTCTAAACCCCGACACAACCCTTACCCTTGTGGAAATATAACAAAACAAATCCAAATAACATGAAACTCCTCAATAATACTCTAATTTTTGAAAATCAAACCTGCTGGATGTGCGAAGGCAAGAAGGAAGTGGAACGCGGCATTACTTGCCCCCGATATAATAGGCCAGTTGTTAAGTTTCCTGACAGGAAATGTCCCAATTGCGGCGCGAAAAATCGCTATTCTCACAATCTCATAGGAACGCAAACCGTTAAGTGCTCCAATTGCGATGGGGTGGGAATTAAAATGGAAAATGAATTCGACGATCTGCCCCCGGCAATCTTCAATCAATTGGAAATTACCGTCATAACTCCGGGCAACGACAAGGAACTTCCTCCCAAAGGAACCCCCGTCAATTCTGTCGCCGGTTGCACGGATTATGGGCGGATGAAGGGCGTTTTGGATTCCAAGGGGAAAGAGGCTGTAATTGCTGAAATCCGCAAGAGTTACGAAACCTCCACTCATCAGGCGCTCTTTTTTCTGGAAAACAAAAAGGGGCGCTTCTGCGATAAGCTGGTCGTCCTGGTTCACGGTGGCGGGTGGACATTTTTCCCCATCCATAAGCGAGCAATTCTCCCTCTGGATTCGCGGCATGGCAACCCGTTAGGAAATGCGGGAAAAATAAAAGAAAAAAGGGGTTGACGGCGAGCCGATTTTTCATTAAATTCAATCAGGGCAATCCCGCCCGATAAAACTAGAAACCTATGAACTACCTTGCCAAATACCAAAAACTCACGCCAGCTCAAAAACTGGAACGCGCCCGCCTCCGCCGGAATGATGTGTGGCGCTCCCTCTCTCACCTTATCTGCCGCCGGAGCAAGTAGGAAATCTAACCACCAAAAATATGAAAAGAATTATCCGCTGGACCGCCTCTTACGAAACCGTAGTGGAGGGAGACACCGAACAGGAAATCCAAGACGCCGCCGCAAATATCCCAGTGGATGTCCCCGGCTCACGGTATATGACCGACACTTGGGAGGTGGAAAATATCAACCGCAATCCAACTGCCGAGGAACTCGAAGAGCACGAAGCCCTTAAAGATTAGGAATATGACTACTCGCACCCGAAATTTCCGACACCTTCTCAATATGCTCGCCTTTTTCGCAAGTAATCCTGGATGGCACTCCTTCGCGCAGGACACTCTTACGAAAAAATGTGTCTCTCGCCTCGCTGGGCTTGGCTACTTGGAAGTGAATGAACATAAGCAAGCCCGCTACACTGGAAAAATTGTTGGCTAACCAATCCTATGAAAAGAACTTTCCTACTAGCAATAAAAGCTAACTCATACAGAGGGATTGTCGAAGGGAATTTTCTTTTCGATCTGGTTGGCGCACTAAACTACGCTTCCTTAAAAGAGGCTAAAATTCTATATTGCAGGGCCGCTCTTAAAAAAGGATTTAAGTGCCGCCCCGAAGATTGCACAATTTACGCCGTTATTCCTCTCGAAGCCTAAACCGAATCCTATGAAAAGATTTAATTTTAATTTTAGTTTCCATCCAATTGATAGTGACGGAAATGGCGGCAAATCTGCCGTTATTGGACTCTTTTGCGAAGGAATTCCTCATACGTGCGGCCTTTACTTTGCATCTACCACGGAAGGAGCATACTTCCAGAGTAGCTATATCTTTAAGGGGGATCATCCAGTTCCCTGCGAAACGGAGGATAAAACCGCCATTGATTCCGAGGAAAATGTGCAAAAGCAGCTAATCGCTCGCGCGGTAACTCTCATTCTCAAATATCACGCCGACAAAATTAACAAGTAGCCGATTTTAATTCCAAATGAATCGCCGCACCTAACCGTGCGGCTTTTCTATTTTTTACTGGACGTTGTAATTACTTTGGTTAAAGTTGTGACGCCACCATGAGTAAAAACTGATACTCCTAATCCTTTTTGGTGCCTAAAAAATAGTTCGCTTTTTGTTAAAATTTGCCTTGACGCCCCCTTTTTATTCTATAAAGTCTGTCCATCAGCCTAAAATAAACCCTTAAAACCTACTTAAAAATGAAAACCACCACGGGAAACGTAAAAATCGGAAATCGCTTCTTCTTAACGGAGCGCAATAATTACTCGGACTTTCGCTTGGCTATATGGAGGGAACTGGCACAAAATTCGCTTGACGCGGGCACTCCAAAAATAGACATCACTCTCTCTCAGGATGAAGACGGAAATTCTCGAATCGTTTTCCGGGACGAAGGGAAAGGAATGAGCAAGGATATTTTACTTAATACATTCATGGTAGTTGGAAATACTGCTGCAAAAGAAGGGAATAGCGCGGGGGGCTTTGGAAAGGCAAAAGTTTTGCTCGCGTTTGCAAATCCAAGCTATAAAATAACCTCCTTTAATTATGTATGCGAGGGGAGCGGCGCGGATTTTACAATTGAAGAAGGGAAAGAGTTTGTGCGCGGATGTTCTTTTGAAATTGTTGTTGAATCCTCGGCGGAGAGCATGAAGGAGAAGTTGTTGGAATTTATGGATTTGAGTTACCTTCCCTACACTCGCGTTTATCTCAACGGAGAAAGCATCAATAAATCGCTTCATCGCGGGAGGAAGGTGCGCGATCTTTCCTTTGGGGAGGTTTGGGTGAATAAAAGCGGGAAAAAGAATCTTCTCATTGTGAGGGTAAATGGAATTGCAATGTTTTCGTCTTATATTGCAGTCCCCGCTCAAGTGATATTGAATATCGCGCCGGAAAAGAGTCGGGATATTCTGCTCTCCAATCGGGACTCTCTTAAATACTCCTATCAACAGGAATTCAATCTTTTTATGCAGGAGTTGGCAGTGGATTGCGTTACGGCGCTGGATGATAAATCCAAGCGGTTCACCAAATACGTAAATAAGGCCAAATTCCTGAGCAAGCGAAAGAAAACCGAAGCCACGATTGCCCCTGCCGATACCGGGGAGAAGAATTTTTGGGAGGAAAAGCCCGCTGAAATTACTCATGCGGAAAAGCCCGTTATGCGGAGGGATTTTGGACAATGTGAGAACGCCCACTACACGGAACAACAGCTTTGCCCGATACTCGCGAGTATGGTTATCGTAAATGAGTGTAATGACCAGAAAATCGTTAACCTGATTAAATTCTACGATCCAACGAAAGGAACTATCGGCAGCAATAGGTATTCCTTTATTAAGCAGTGGTACGCGGTAATTGATAAAGCTCTCGAAAAATATCTGGAAATGACGGGACAGGAAAACATTAACTTCGCAATCGGTCTGGTCTTTGACACCAGTGAGCAAACTACACTGGCGCAGCATATTTATTCGGACGGAACGCACTATTTCCTTATCAATCCCATCTTGCGAGACGGTAAAATGAGATATTCCATTAACAAGCGCGGGGACGCATACAGACTGCTCTCCAAGGCGACGCATGAAATATCCCACGCCTCATACTCCGGACACTCACAGGATTTTGCTTACTTTAGGGATGCTCTTTTCGAGGAATGCCTACAAGATATGAGTGAGTTTTTTCAAGCAATTAAGGACGCCAAGTAAGGAAGTTAAGTAAAATATCAAAACAATCCTAATATGAACGGAATACTCCTCCTCTACATCAATGGTTTCTTCGCCACGGCGCTCTTCCTTTACGTCATCTGGAATTTTATTAAGCGACCAGCGATGCGCCCGATAGAATTCTTTTGGACGGCGGTGGTAGCTCTACTCTGGCCGATAGTCTTCGTTTTCACTTTTCTCCATATCTTCTTCCCTAATAAAATGCGGCCCATTGAAAGATTGATTGGAAAGCTAATAGAAAAAATCTGAAAGTTTTTCTTGTCGAGCCGTAATAAGTAGATAAATTGACCCATAGACCTATGAAACTCGATCTCACCATATCAAACCCCAATTCTTCTGGACAAGGAAAGTGCGATGCCCACGCCGCGCACCCTCTTCATAAAACCACGGTGGATGCCGGGTATCTCTATTCTCATTCCGTATTTGTCGGTAACGCCAGCGGAAAAGGGAAAACCCTCTGGCATTGCTATAAGAAAGGGGAGCATTGCGTTAGCTTCCCGGAGGGGGATATGGTGATTCCTCACTGGCGCACAAAGACTTCCACGGCGAGCGGAAATGAATGGCTTTGCGAAGGGAAGGAAGCTCTCCGCCGCCACTTGGCCCGCAAAAATCATCGTTATTTTTCCAAATAAATTTCAAATACACTGAAATATGACCTCATCCGTAACACCCCTTGGCGGCAAAACTTCTACCTGCACCAGTCCCGTAGTGGAAGAGGAATTAAAGCGGCTCAAAAAGCTGCGCGATGAAGTTTCGCTACTCGTCCCAATAGATTCCGCCGAAAAAGCTCTTCTCTATCGCCGCGCACTTGTGAAAAGCTCCCCATCGCTTGCCGCCCCGTTCAAAGCGTTAGGATTTAAGTTTTGAAAAAAAGTGAAAGTTTTTCTTGCGCGCCCCTAATAAATAGGTAAATTCATAATAGAAACCTATGAAAAAAAATCTCACCCTACTTATGGCAATCATGGTGACGGTCTGGAACTCGTTTCCCGATCTAACCTTTGAAGCGGAAACCATCTTTCGCGCCCATCTTCTCAGCGGCGGCGCAAGCGAAATGGAAACACTCTATCAGTTACAAACACTCATCGAAACCAACCAATAAATTCCTATGCAAACACCCTACACTCTCGCGCAAAAACTTGGAGCCCGGAAAAGGATTCAAACCCAACTTACCGGCTGCTATAAAAACGAATTCCGCCTCTCCCTACTTGTTGGAACGGAAGAGCATAAGATTGCGCTGGAAATGAGCAAGGAACCCGGCGCGCAGATCGTCGCGGGACAAGTGGAACATAAGTGCCAGAATACGGCCAAAAGCGGCGGAAAATATCAGAATTTCGCCCCTCGCCAGGATACCTTCACCTACAAAGGATTTAAGTGGAGAAAGGTAAATAAACTTGGAATCCCCATCTTCACTCTCCCCGTTCCTGAAAAAGCTCTCTTCGTGGAGCGCCGAGACGCAAGGGAAGCGTTCGACTTTGAAGTAGAGGAATTTCACACTCAACAATTAGCTTAATAAAATCCAAAAACCTATGAAACTCAAAGTAATTCGTAACTCCGACGGAGAAACACTCGGCACCATAACGATGAAAGACTCCCGATGGGAGGAGCTTTCCAGCTTCGATGACCACAAGGAAAAGCCGATGAATGTCATGCTGAAACCAAGTGAAATCTCGGAATTGGAAGATCAAAATGTCGTGGAGGAAGACGAGGAGGCGAGGTTTTTCGAGGATGACGAAATCACCCTTGAAGAAACGGGCGAATAGAAATCCAAATAAATATGGAAAAGCCCTCGAACTACACCGAACTCGCCGCCGCCGTCATTAAAGCGGGGAAAGAGAGAATCACCGCATATTCCGCCAACTACTCCTCTTATATCGTGAAACGGCGCGGCGTTAAGTATCACGGAAGCTGGAATTACACCACTAAGAAATTTGACGAGAAAAGAGCTTAAAATCCAAATAAGAATCCCATGAAAATGACCAAATCTCGCGCCATTACAATTACTCGCGGAGTAGCGGCTGGAGTAGCCAAGGCCGCGGAACAGTGCCGGGGAAAGAGGAAAATCGAAGAAGCCAACCTCGCCTCACTGCAAAAAGCACGCCTCCTCTTAAAATCCGAAAAGAAAAAGCAGGAAAATGATATGAATCAGTTCAAATGCCTTGTCGCGATTAGCCACTTGGATGGAATGATTGCAAAACGGGAGCAATGCGCGGAGGCTCTCAATTTTCTCGTTAAAAAATCCAAATAAGAACACCCATGAAACCCAAATACTCTCTTGGCCAAAATGTGGAAACCGAAGGATTCGGCCCCGCAATCGTTACGGACGTTTTCCTCTCTACTATCGGCAACCCGCCCGCTTATCGAGTTCAACCGGAAAATGGAGAAGAGTGGCTTGTCAATGAGTCGGAAATAATCGGTTAAAACCCTGCTTCTATGAAAAAACTCAATCTTCCTAAAGTTTCCTCCCTAATAAACGACCTCGGGGTTAGAGCATCCCACTTTGAGCCCGACGAAATCCATATTGAGGATAAATTCCTCGGAGGCACCTGGATTATCTCTGATAACAATGGAATACTCGAAGCCAAGCTCTGTATCTTGGAAAATAAGAGCGCGAGGTGCGTTCAGCTAGGGACGACCAATAGCAACGCGGATTTAGAACTCTACTTTGCCAACCATATCCTAATAAATCTCTCAATTCCTGCCGAGAAAAAATAAAGAGAAAAAAGTTTGACACTCTTTCTTTTCGAGAGTAATTTCAGTCACCTATGACAACCCTACCTCTTAACCTCGAAACACAAGCTCGCCGCAACTTCACCAACCCGAAAAATGGAGAAGTACTCACTACTCACCTAACCTTTCAGCAGGCATTCCCTGCCGTTGTGGAATGCGGAAAGAAGGATAGCTTCGCTCGCGATCTTGCGAAGAAAAGCATGAACATGAGCAAGTCTCAGGAATTCTGGTTCTATAAGAAAGCGCATGATTTCCTTAAAATCGGCGCGGCAATAACATCCAGCAATGCAGTGCAACTCGGCGCGGGATTCCATAAGATTCAGGCCATGTTCCAGAAAGCGGCGACAAAGCTGAACCGCCCCCGCATCGTGTTGCAGGATTCTATTGGAAATAAACTCGAATTGTCCCTCGCCGCCACTACCTCGAAAAATCCAGGCTACGTGTATCTCAAGAAAAATGGAGAATACTGCGGAAAAATCTCCCCGGAAGGTGCGCTATCTCCCACCCCGGCGTGCGATGCCCCGTTGAAGGAATATATTCAAAGTTTCGCCGACAATCCCGCCTTTGTCGCGAAGGAATACAGTGTTATCACTGGAAATTGCTGCTTTTGCGCCAGGATACTCACCGACCCGCGTAGCCTTTTTGTAGGATACGGCCCCATTTGCGCCGACCACTTTGGATTGCCCTATGGAGAAGTTGGGGAATTGGAGACTGTAACGGGACACGCCGGGGAAGATGAAAACCCTTTCTGATAGGAAATAAAACCTCAACCCAAATAAACCCAAATATATGACCCCATTTGACAAACTCGCCGCCTATATTACCCTTCGCATCGCTGCCATTCAAGGATGCCCCAAGGAAAATATGTCCCAACGTATGCTCGACGACGCCGCCGAGCAGGTGAAAGGAGCGATCAATTTCCATGAAAATTTCAAGCTAATAACATCCTTTGAATACTCGGGACTCATGGGAGCGGTGGATAGGGAATTCGCCAAATGCGCGGAAGAGCTTGGATACGATTACTAATAAATCCAAATAATATGATTACAAACGTAAAAATCACCAAAGTTACCCTCGCTCCCAGCGCAACCATCATCAAAGGAATGACGCATAGCGGGCGGAAAGGTTTTCTCGTCCCCGTCATCTATACGCTCGCCGATGGGCGGGAAATTCTAAGCCATCAGTCCCGCGAGAAGAAAAAGGACTTACTTCCCAGCGTGGAGAAAGCCAATTCCAATGCCGAACTCGGCGCAATGGAGGCGTGCTTTTCCGACGAGGGGAAATTCTGGGGGACAACCACCAAGTACCAAATCTGCTAGGAATTAGCTCCAGAAAATATCTAAAAAATTTCTAAAGTTTGTTTGACACCCCGCCGAAATAGAATTAGATTCAGTTGTCAGTCTAACCTATAACCTCAAAAAACTATGCTTCATATCGTCAACCCTAATAATATCGGCACAAATCCAAGTGTGCTCACCACCGTTGCGGCGCTCGCATGCCTCAAATTCCAAATCGCAAAAGTAGAACGCCCCGCCGACCCCGCCGTTGAGGATTCGGAAATTCAGCTTGGCGGCGCGCATGACGGGATTTCCGTAAACGTCGGCCCATTCGGCTACTCTGTCACCCGCGAGTATGAGGGGGCGCATGGAACGCTAATCCACTTCACAAACGGGGAAGGCAATTTGATCGGGGAAATCGCGCAAGCAATGGAGGACAAGGAATAATGAACTCAAAGGAACTCCTCGGCACCGTCGTCGCCTTCGCAGTGGGCACGTATGTCTTCCCATACATTCCAATCGCGTTCGCCAAGTACGTGATTTTCCTTCACGAAGTTCTCAAATAAGGAAAAACTTTCGAGTAGAGTTAGTCATAGGGTAGCGGGGAGGGCCGTAAATGGCTCTCCCCGTTATTCTGTACTCATTTGTATGTATACTCCTAAATAGTAGGAAAAATATGTATATGCAATAATAAATGGGGTTTCCTCATGGGTGGGGGGAAGTGCCATCCATCCGCCCGACAACCGCGCGGCAAGGTGATGAATGGATATGGGGAACTTATTAGGAGTAAATAATAGGAAAGGTACTAAACATATAGTTAGGTACAGTAATATGAGGAGCTTAATAATAAGGAGATATATCCTATTATTCCTCTGTAATAAGAGAGAAAGGGTATAAGATAGGTAGATGGAAGAAACCCTCTTTCTTTTACTGCTGTTAATCCTCTATGCTCCTCTATGCTTGGAAATAGTAGTCTTCGATTATTTTCTACCTCAAATAATACGCATACGTATTAAATCCTATCATTTTATATCTATTCCTACTGTATTTGCCTCTACTATGACTCACCTTAGTAAATCCTACTTCTTAAAATTCTCATTAAAAATAAATGAAAAAAGGTATTGACACCCTTGCTTTTCTTATTTATAATAAAGCGGGGATTCACCCCGCCTCTGAGAAAAGCGCCGGTTTTCAGAGAAACAACCTAATAAGGCGCACCTAGAAACCTATAAACTACCTATGAAATCACGTCGTAAAAAGACCATCGCAAAAAAACTGCACTTCGCCCGCTTTGGAGCCGTCAAACTTTCCAAACGCGTCCCGCTCAACGGCAAGGCAAACGCTGAAAAATTCGCCCTGAAATCCTTTGGCAAGCGCCCGAAGGGGATGTCTCCCACGGTGAAAATTACCACTCACAATGGAATCTCTGCGGAGCGGCAGCGCGAAATCATCGCCGAGAATGACGCTGAAATGAAGCGCGTGTTTTCCGGCGGCGGCGTGCAAGTGCCTGTGGTTGAGCGGGTTGTGGAGACTCCGAATATCGAAAACCTCGCCATCGCCGAGCCGAAAAAGGAAAAGAAGCCCCGCGCGAAGAAAGCGCCGAAGGCTGAAAAATCCACCATTCGGATTTCCAATGGCGGTAATACCATCCACGCCACGGGTGCGGCGGCAAACGCCCTCTTCGCCGCGATGACAAAATCATCCAAAAAGGCGGCGGCAGCTTTGAAGTAGAGTAAGAAATAGGATAGGGGCCGCTCCGAAAGGGGCGGCTCTTATTCTGTGTACGTGTAGGGGATGGATGGAATATGAATGGAGTGAGTTAAGATATATGTTAAAACACAAATATGGATCGAGGAAAGAAATCCCGCCGGAGCTAATAGATAGGAACTCCCATTCCTAAACACTAACTTTAACCCGGCGGGAAGTTAATATAAGAGATATTAAGAAACCTCACCAAAAGAAAAGAGAAAGAACAAGCAAAAACAAAAGCCCCCCCGAAAAAAGTTTGGTACCATCCAATAAAAGGAAAAGAAAGAAAAAAGTAAAATTCAAGGCACTCACGAGTCGCTGTTCTCGCAAATGCCCTGAATTTTACCCTTTTCGAGTAAGGGGCCGGTAAGTTGGGAAATCCTTGCGTGCCCCTCTGCCATGATTGTGATCGTCACTCACAGTAAGTCTGAATATGTCTCGCCCAGCGCGGCTGTAATAAGTTACACCTAACTATAGATTTTTCCTCACATATTCCTAATAATAACTGTAAATAAGATTGCTTCGCGCCGTCGCCCAAGGGGGGAACATTCTTTCGAGTCACTGTTCTTTTTGGAAGGAAAGACACGCGGGGAAGTAAGTAGAGCTTAACATGCCTCCTCTGTAATATCAGGATAACATGACAGACTGGAAAGCGAAATTATACGAAGTATTCCACAAAGTTACCCTACAATTCACTCCACACAAAATAGGAAATACATTCGTGAAAACCGGACACTCTTCCGGATTTTTTGCTGTACAAATTTAATTAAAAATATGCAAACTTTTTTCTTGACACCCCAAATAAGATAGCTTATACTAGAATTGCAGCTCACGCTGTAACATAAAGAGCCCACACTAAGGGCCACGGGAAAACGAGGAAAAAGGAATGAAATAAGGGATGGGTCCACGAAACGAAGCGGTTGCAAACGCGGGATTTCAAGTGAACGTCCAAATAGTCTTCCTAATACTCGCCGCCCTAAAAATGCCTGACTAAGATCGGGGAGATGTAGGTGAAAATCCTGGAATACTCCTTAAAACTGAAGATAGAACAGACAACCCCCGCGCTCTTCTAGGCAGCGCGGGGGTTTTCTGCGTACCAAAATTGGCCCAGTTTTTTCCTAATACTCCTAATAAGTAGCCCAAATTTTCCCCACTTTTTCCTAATAATCCGTAATAATGCCATGCGGGGCGTGGGGGGGTCAGGTGATAAAGGTATTTCCTTGGAAATGAGAATCCTCAAAAGTAAGAATGCTATATCATCCGCATTTATGAGAATCCGCAGATTTAAGGAAAAGTTATTATATAAAACTCCTATCAGATAAAGGTATTACTATCAAAAGTAAGAATCCTTATTTATGAGAATGCTATATCACTCTCATTCCTAAGAGTGAGGAAAAACATTTATCGGCGCGCATGATCGGCACGTACCACTTTTCAGCGCTTTCTGGATTTTCAGAAAAAACTGAAAACTGGTAGTTGGTACTATAAGAGCGAAAGGCGATTATTCTATTTTCACAAAAAAAATGAAAAAAAGCGCTCCCCGAATTTGACAAGCGCACCTTTCCGACTTAAAAGAAGCGCGGGGAGGTATCACAAAAAGAGTCTCAAAATTGAGAATCGCCTTCCCATTGCAGAAAACTAGAAAAAACCGAAAAATGAAACCCGTATCAAATCAAATCAAATCGCCCGCAATCGCAATCGAAACCGCCGCGCTTTCGCGCTTCCCACTGCTCGCAGCCCTTATCGGGATGGCAAGTCTGAAAATGACACTTTCATGGGCTCTCGCGAAAATCGCAGACAATCCCACTACACCGGGTTTGCGCCTGCTTTTCAAGGGGGCCGCCGGCGGGGGAAAAAGTGAACTGATTGACGTTACATCCCGCACTATTGCCACTATCAATGAGACAAACGGCATCGGCGAAACGAAAATCTTTATCGTCTCGCCTGGTATGACGAAACGCCAGTTTCTTGAAAAATTTATGGCGGGCGGGTACGAAGGTGTCCCCGTTGTTTTTTGCGTTGATGAGGCGCACGCTCACAAGCATGAAACCGCGCCCTTGTGGCAGTGTATTAAATTGCTTTGTGAGGCGCAAGAAGTGCGCCCCGTTGCTTTTTCTGATACTGAGAGCATTACCGCCAATCCCTTTTTGCACCATTGGCTGATGGGCAGTAATGAATTTATCAGCGATGCGGCAATTCAGTCGCGCTTTCAAGAAGCGGTCGTACCAGTGCCGACCCCCGACGAATGCGCGCTCTTTCTTGAATTTTTTCTGCCCCGCTATGCGCCGGGCAAGAAGCTATTGGCAGAGGCTAAGCGCTTCTTTTTGTCGCGTTGCTTTCGTAACCCTCGCGAAATTCGCAATCTGGTAAAAAATGAGGTAAACATTTTCCCCTCTGATACTTTGGGCGAAAAAGAAGCGCGCGATTGCACGCGCCATTTTGGCCGCTTTGCGCTTGGTTTGACCGCCCCAGAGGTTAACATGCTTCTTTCTCTCAGCAACAACGCGAAAGGGCTGCAAGTGGGGGAGTTGGCGCTTGTGGCTGGGTACGAAAATCGCGATGAAGCGGGGGAGAAGCTACGCGAAATGTCGGCACTTGGCTTGGTACAGACTACTTCTCAGGGGCGCAAAGCGCTCACAAAGCAGGGTGCCGAGTATTTGATCGATCTCGCCAAGCTGCAAAAAGCAGCACGCGAGAAAGCCGAAAAAGAAGCGGGGGAAGTGGTAAACGGTAAACCCGACGCCAAGAAAACCGCAACCGCAACCGCCAAGAAAACCGCAACCGCCAAGTAAAAAACCCGGCGACGGGGGAAGTCCCATCCCTCCCCCTTGCCACAAAAAAAACTATTATGACACTCTCTATTCAAATCGGCCCTTTCACTATCAGCGGGGCAAATGAAACCGAACTGCAAAAAATGCTCTCTCTCGCGAAAGATTGCGGCTTGCCACTTGTCGCCGAGTTGCGCGAATTAGCTGTTACGGGGGGCGTTGCGAGCGTTGCGCCTAGCGTTGCGCCCAAAGGTAACGGTGCGCCTAAAGCTGGCACCCGTGCAAGTGTGGTGCAACTCTGCGATGCCACTAGCCTAAGCATCTCTAAGACGTTGCGGCGCGTCTTCCCTGACATGCCAGCCGATAGGTCGGGAGCGCTCGCCTATCTCGCTCCCCATATCGCGCCCGATAGCAGCTTGCCACTAATCAGCGTTACAAGCCGCGACGGTAGTATCTCAGAGGTAAACGCTCCCCGTTTAACTCGCGATGGGTACGGGCGGTTTCAGCTATGGGACGATGAAAGCGGGCGGTACGCTTTGCTATTCGAGAATAGTGCCGCGCCTGCCATACTTGGCGCGACGGTAAAGAAACCAGATGATGATGACGGCGACATTGTAGTCTAAAGCGCTCGCCACCCATAAGAAGCCCGCCCCTCGCAAAAGGGGCGGGTTTTCTTTTTGTACCATACACCCCGCCATTGCACAAAAAGCACCCTAGAACGCGTTTTCTTTTCAATTCAATGGCACCCATGCGAAACGCCCCCTCGCAACGCCTAGCGGGCGAACTGGTCGGAAGTAGGTAAACGAGAGAAGCGCAACGCCCCTTGCAACGCCCCCACTTCCCACAAGCGCAACGCAACGCAACGCCCCCACAAGCGCGCCCATCCTCAGATATGAGATACATTATTCTTACTTATGAGAATGAGAGAAGCGCTTAAAATGCCCGACGTTTGGCGAATTAAATCTTTATTCACCAGAGTAAATGCGCCTTTACGGGGCGACATAGCCGAAAGGGGGTACGGCGAGCGCTGGGCACCTTTGCGCGCAATTAAAAGGCATATCATTTATGAGAAAATCACGCTTTTATATGTCACAAATGAGAGGTTTCGCACCTTTGCAACTCGCACATCTGATATAGCACAAATGAGAGAGCGGGGGGCGTATTTTCGCAATTCTCAGAAATGGGAAACCGGCGGGCGGGGGGCGGGACATAAAGTAAAGTTTAGAGGAGGGGTTGTAGAGTAGGGG
>JAUKPS010142209.1:0-15508 GCA_032273165.1 Chlorellidium tetrabotrys | reverse complement strand
CGAGTGACTAAATCTGATGTCATGCTGCTGCTAAGTAAGTCGGGCACCACGGAAGAGCTCCTGGAATTGCTTCCTTATTTACAACTCCCACGCGAACGCCTGATCGCGCTCGTTGGAAACGTAAATTCTCCCATCGCACAGGCGTGCGGCGTGGTCTTGGATTGCTCGGTGGAGAAAGAGGCGTGCCTCAACGATCTCGCGCCCACGACAAGTACAACTGTGACGCTCGCGATGGGCGACGCACTCGCCGTCTTGTTTGAAGCCGTGAAGGGTGTCTCGAAAGAACAGTTCGCACTCAACCATCCCGCAGGTCTTCTTGGTAAAAGTCTCTCTCTCACCATCGACAAGCTGATGGTGCCTCCAGAACAATGCGCCCGCGTGGCGCCGGGTGCTCTCTTACAGGAAGCTCTTTTGGCGATGACGAAATTTCCCGTCGGGCTCTTGGCGATCGTCGAGGGCGGTAAGCTCATGGGGATTTTGGTTGAAGGTGATATCCGTCGTGCATTGATGAAAGATCCACAAGCGCTCTCGAAAAATGTGGCGAACTTCATGAATCCGAAGCCGCTCACCATTGCTCCTGGGGTGCTCGCCTACGAGGCCTTGAAGCAGATGGAAAATCGTGAGCGTCCCGTATCGGTTTTACCTGTCGTGGATAGCGGAGAGCTTAGAGGAGTCGTACGTTTGCACGACCTACTCCAGGCCGGATTTTCCACCACCAAAAAGCCGTAAAAGCTACAGAGAGGATCGTCCACAGCACCATCAGCGGTAGCATGCCCCAACGCTGGTAAACAGTTATGGGTGCCACCGTGGGGACTTCTAAGCGGATATCTAAGACATCCTGTTCACCCGTCAAAAGCCTGCGGCCCTCTGTGCCGTCGGGATAAATCACAGTGGTAATACCAGTGTTCGTAGAACGCACAATCGGTCGGCGGAATTCCAACGCGCGCCACTTCGCTAAGAATAAATGCTGAAACGGTTCAGCCGTCGCTCCATACCAAGAATCATTCGTGAGATTGACGACGAAATCCGGCGACGATGGCGCCTCATTCAAAAGTTTGGCCATGAACGAGCTTTGCAAAATCTCGTAGCAGATCGGAGTGACGAATTTGGCACCACGCTTCGTGGTGAAGACAGGAGTCTTGGTGCCACGAGCGAAGAAAGACGCAGCCGGAATGAGGTTTGAGAGTGTCCGGTTAAGAGGCCCGAACGGCATGGTCTCGCCGAAGGGAATCAAGATGTGCTTGCGGTAAACTTCCTTGAACTCACCCATCGCACCGATATGGAATGCGGCGTTGTATTCCGTCTCGAACCGATCACTCCACTGACTCTCTTGATCGTGGTCATAGCCACCAATCAGCATCTCAGCTCCGGTACGGGCAATGAGGTCGCGAAACAGATTGGCGGGGGCTTCTTGTTTGCTGGCAAAAGCAGGAGACGACATCGAGAAGGGGTAGGCGGTCTCGGGCCAGATAACAAGGTCGAGGATTTGTGGATTTTCTTTGAGGGTAAGTTCCTGATAGCGTCCGATCACGCCACCCACGGCACTCTCTTCGCCGGCCTCCGATTCCATTTTCATGAAATTGCCCACGTTCGCTTGTACGACACGAATGTTGAGGCTTTGGTTTTCAGCAGACGGTGCCCAACCGGGAACAACGAAATGAGCACCCACAAAAAGCACCACACCGGCCAAAGCCGACCAGGCCGGTGGTCGACGGAGTGCAAGTGGCAAGAGACCGAGCACCAACCACCAGGTAAAGAATGAGTACGCATTCACTCCGCCGTAGGGGGCAAGATTCAGCCAGGTGTGAAAGTGCATCCAGACATGTCCGGCGAAAACCGGAAACTGCTGCGGAAGAATGGTTTCAACCAGCGTGAGAATGACGGCGCCGAAAAAGGCGTGCATCCCCACGGTCCACTGTGCGACTCCTGGAATGCGCGCACGGTAGTGCATCCAAACGAGCCAGCCCCACCACTGGGGATTTAGCACGAGGGCAAGGAAGAGGGCGATGAACTGCGCAACGGCAGGAGGCAATCCACCAAACTCTTGCAGCGTGGCCGGCACCCAATAGAAGCCCGTAAGGTTGAAGCCGGTTTGGTGCAACAGCACAGCAAGGATACGTTTTTTAGTGGTGGGAATTTTTTCGAGAGTCGCCGCCATCAGGATCAAGGCCAGCGGAGAGAGAAGAGCAAAGCCCTCGAAGGCAAAGTTAGGGAAGGCGAAAGCGTAAAGGGCCCCACTGAGTGGGGCCAGGAGTAAATAAATCATGAAGGGATTGTAAAACGCTTACTGAGCTTTGGCGAGTTGGCGACCTTTCAAGCGAACATCAACCGCGTCAGCGAGTTCAATCGCGCGGGCCGCATCCAATTTACCAGCGCCCAAGATCTTGCCTTCGAAGTTCTTCACTTTAACCGAAGAGCTCAAGATTATGTTACGCACTTGCTCGTAAGAGAAGCGTGGGTACTTAGACTTAATCAGAGCAGCGACACCCGTGACGAAAGCTGTGGCTTGGCTTGTGCCAGTCATGAAACCAGCGCCGCCCTGTGGAATCGCGCTGCGGATGCGGTGACCAGGAGCTGCGATATCAACCGAGTTCTTACCGTAGTTCGAGCTTGGGATGATCTGCATTTCTTCGTCGTGGGCGCCTACAGTGATGATGTTCGAAAGACCGTAGCTTGCTGGGTAGTAAGCGTTTTTCTTGTCATCGATGTTGCTGCGTTCGTTACCTGCGGCTGCTACTACGATGATGCCTTTCTTTTCTGCTTCTTTGAGCACGCGAAGCTCTTCAACAGATGGCTCAGGACCGCCGCCAGAGTAGTTGATCACATCAACGTTCATGCGAACGGCGTATTCGAGTGCTTTAATGGTGCTCTCAAGGTTCTGTTGACCAGAAGCTTGTGGGTTGTAGTACTTCAAAGCGATCAATTTCACGTCTGGGAAAACGCTCTTGATGATCCCGGCAACGTGAGTCCCGTGACCGTGGTTGTCCACCGGCATGTAGCTGACGTCTTTACCAGAGAAGTCGACGCCGTAGTTCTGCACGCCTTTCTTACCTTTAATAACGTGGATGTTTTCTGCCAAGTAAGGGTGGTCCACTTGGATGCCCGTATCGATAACTGCCACAACGACGTTGCTGTTCTTCTTGAAGATTTTCCATGAGTCTTTAACGTTGATCGAAGCCAAAGTGCGTGAAGGGTCAACGCCCCAGCTCGCGAAACGTGATTCAAGCAAAGCCGAAGGATAGGAAGAATTCTCAAGCGCCACTTTCTTGGCGGTAGGAGCCGAGAGAGGTGCCGCCGCGTAACCCGGCGCCATGAGAATCATGGTGAGGAGGAGACTAAGCATTTTTGAAGTGACTGCCTTCATGCGCGCTTCCCTTTGCAACTAAGTAACACAAATGACCGGGCCAGCGGGAAATGTCCCCGCCGTCGGGTAATTAATAGCAAGGGGTCTGCCAAAACCGAGCTTGGGGGTTCGGGGGGTTAGGGACCTTTAGGCACCCTTAAACGTCATGTTCTGGGCAGGCCGTCTATTGTTTAGACACTTCCCGCCGGCCCCCTGCGGCTCCATAAACCCCTAACAAAACACGCATTAGGACCTGACACAAGAGTTGTTGGGAACTCGGTATAAGGGCGCCAACCCCTAACCCAGACTCAAAAGGAGTCGTTATGAAAACTATCGTTCTGGCGCTCGTGACCTGCGCCCTATCTACCGCCGCTATGGCGGCCTGTCCTGCCGGCACTACATTAAAAGGAACCCTCGAAGGTCAGGACCTCTGTGCCTTAAAAGGGAAGTACCTCAAAAGTGAGCTGCTTTTGACTTCCAACAATCGTTACCTCATTGAAGACGGCGTTTTCATCGGCGGCGACAACACGGAAAAGTCTGTCTTGCGCATCCAGGCCGGCACAATTTTGCACGGTAACCCTGGTGCTTTCGTTGCCGTGCTTCGTGGTTCTCAGATTTTCGCTGAAGGCACAGCTGAGCGTCCGATCGTCTTCACGGCGCTTAAAACCTCTGCGCGTAAGCGCGGCGAGTGGGGCGGACTTGTTTTGAACGGCAACGCGCGCATCAATGCCTGCAAAGAAGGCACGCCGGTTTGCGAAGCCGTTTCTGAAGGTATCAAAATCGAGCCCGTAAAATTTGGCGGCAATAACGATCAAGATAACAGCGGTGTGTTGCGCTACGTGCGTGTTGAATTCGCTGGTTACCCAATGTCACAAGACAACGAGTTGAACGGCATCACTTTCAACGCTGTTGGTTCAGCCACAGAAGTTGACTACGTTCAAGTGAACATGAACGCGGACGACGGCGTGGAGTTCTTCGGCGGTACCGTGAACGCGAAACACCTGGTTCTCACCAATAACGAAGACGATTCGATCGACTGGGACTTTGGATACCGCGGTAAGATCCAGTTCGCATTGATTCAACAGGCCGACGACAGCGCAGACAACGGCGTTGAAGCGGACAACTTGAAATCACCCATGAACGCTGAGCCGCGTTCGAACCCAACGATCAGCAACGCGACATTCATTGGCGGCAAAAAGAGCGCTTACGGCCTTCTTCTTCGCAGAGGCACTTCTGGTCACTTGGTGAATACAGTCGTGACCGGTTTCGCAAAAGCTTGCATCAACATCGACGACGCTGAAACTTTCAACCACGGCGGTCTAAAGATTGAGAACAGCTTGGTTGATTGCGCTAAGAACTTCTACGTTGAAGCCAATGACGTTTTCTCGATCGAGACTTGGTTCACGGGAATGGTTGGTAACTTGGCGGCTCCCGCTCAATTGGAAGGCTGGTTCCCAGCGGTCGCAAGTCCGGTTCGTGGCGCTGGCGTAACTCCTGATGACCTCTTCTTTGAGCCGGTTGATTTCATGGGCGCTTTTGCTGATAAAGAAGACAACTGGGCGAAGGGCTGGACAGCTAACACTCTCGAATAGTTGAAACTTTATGAGTAAGCGCCTCGCTCTTATTCTTCTCATCGCGACACCTGCCTTTGCGGCGGGTGTCGACGTTGATGAGGTTCAAGAGACAACAGTTCAAGCGCCGAAGATCCGCACATCCTTTGCTTCTCTCTTGGAGAGTCGCAAACAAAAGTCGGTGGTCGCGGATGTTTTAAGCCAAGAAGCTATGGCCCGCAGCGGAGATTCCGATGCAGCGGCTTCTCTACGCCGCGTAACGGGTCTTACTCTTGTGAACGGCAAGTTCGTCTACGTGCGTGGCCTTGGCGAGCGTTACTCCAGTGTACTGTTGAATGGAGCACAGGTTCCAAGTCCGGAGCCTTCTCGTCGTGTCGTTCCTTTAGATTTGTTCCCGATTTCTGTGCTTGAAAGTATTTCCGTGCAGAAAAGTTTTTCTCCCGATAAGCCGGCCGAATTTGGCGGTGGCTTGATTGAACTACAGACCAAACCGATTCCTCGCGAATTCACGGCGCAGATGACCGTGGGGCTCAATGCCGATAACACCCAATCTGGCCTTGACCATAAAGGCGGCGTGCAGGACATGTGGGGCTTTGATGATGGCAGTCGACAAATGCCCGGCAGGATTAGTAGCGCTTTCAAAGCGGGCCGTAGACTGGTGGCGAACAACCCTCCCGGAGTCACGGATGGTGTGTCAGCTGAGGCGCTCACATCAATGGGGCGCGCCTTACAAAATAATTACAACGTAAGTGAAGAGAGCGGAAACGCCGTTCCGAACTTTAATTTTTCGATTGGTGATTCAACTCGTCTAGGGAGTGCTCGTTTAGGGACTTCGCTAGGATTGCTTTATTCGCAAACCAGCGATTTAGGAACTCGCAAAGCTGATAGCTACAATGTCGGCGGTCAAGGCGAGTTACTTAAAGACACGACGTCTGATATTGATTTTGCGGAGCGCGAGATTCAATTGGGCGCTGCTCTCGACACGGGCCTTGAATGGCGCAAACAAACATTTAAATTTACCTCACTGCTCTTGCGCAATACCACGAAGCGGACTGAAGAGCGCACCACGGTGGGAACGGCCGACTCCGTTGAGGCCCGTCGCACCACAAATCTTGAGTGGGCCGAGCGCCAGCTTTTCTTGAATCAGCTCGCTGGTAAACATGAACTCGAAGGTGCTGAGATTAACTGGCGTCTCAATCACTCGACGGCCGGTCGTGAAAGCCCTGACCAGCGTGAATACACTTATCTTAAGCAGAATGGTGTCTATTCACTCAACACAGATACCACGGGCAATCGTCGTGTGTGGAGTGAGCTCGAAGACACTTCTAAAGAAGCCGCTCTTGAGGTTAATCTCAAATTTAACGATCAGCCAGGGAACAAACTCCATTGGAAGAATGGTGCGGTCTATAATCAGAAAGAACGCATCGCAGATGTTTATCGTCTGCACCTAAAGAATAACTTTGCTCCCGGGACAACTCCGGATCTCACCCAGCAGCCAGAAGATATTTTCCGCGCAGGTAATATCGGGCCAGACGGTTTTCAACTGACCAATTTGACCGAGTCTGCTGATAGCTTTACGGGCGAACAAGACATCGTTTCACTCTATAGCTCTGTCGAATGGTCGCCGTCAAAGCAGCTCGATGTGCTCGCAGGCTATCGCCAAGAGCAGTCGACGCAACGGGTTCGGACCTTTTACTACTTCGCCCCTAACACACCGACGTCCCAGGGCGAGCTCGCCATGAAGGATGTATTGCCAGCGCTGAACTTAACCTGGAAGCCCGGCACTCAGCATCGTGTACGCTTTGGTTACGGCGAAACCTTGGCGCGGCCAGATTTTCGCGAACTCTCATCGGTTCCCTACATAGAAGAAGAGACCGGCTACGAAGTCGTCGGTAATTCGAAGCTCGAAGGCACTGTCATTAAGAACTGGGACATGCGCTACGAGTACTACTTTGGACCGACGGATTATATTTCCAGTGGTCTTTTCTACAAAAAATTCCAATCACCCGTGGAAGCGGTTTTTGAACCTGGTCCTAATTTGCGCAAGACATTTACTAATGCAGAATCGGCAGAAAATCGTGGAGCCGAGGTCGAGGGACGTTTAGGTCTAGGGCGTTTCGGTCGAAGCCTGCGCCGCTGGACGATTCAAAGTAACGTCGCCGTCGTGCAATCTCAGGTGGCACTTGATTCGGCTTCGTCTGGAATTCTCACGACGGAGTCTCGTCCGCTGCAGGGACAATCACCTTATGTGGCCAATTTTCAAGTCCTCTACGATCGCCCAGCACCCCAGGTGACGGCGGGATTGATTTACAACGTTGTAGGAAAACGCATCACCGAAGTAGGGACCAGCGGTCGACCAGATGTTTATGAGCAGCCTTTCCATCAGCTTGATGCTGTTTTCAACCAGCGCATAGGCAAAAAATGGGGCTACGGATTCAGAGCACGCAACTTACTTGATCCTGAGGCGCTTAGTACTCAAGGTGATAAAACAGTTCGTAGTCGTAAGAGAGGGAGGAGCTATGCGCTTTCTGCTACTGCTTACTTTTAGCCTACTCACGGCCTGCGGACAGCACGCCCAAGAGAGCAAAGGCACGCTGGCCGGTGGAGAAGAAGTGCGAATTGGCACGGCCACGGGTGAAGAAGCCGTTATTCAGGCCATCAATGCCGACGATGATGTTCGCTTGCAAACTCTTATCCCTAGCAAGTGGGGAGTTGATGCTCGCCTGAAGCATGGCCGAACAGCGCTCACAGAAGCTTGTTCACTTAACAAATTCAAAGTCGTCATGATGTTGATGAGCCTTGGTGCCGATCGCGATTTGAAAGATGGTGAGGAGAAGGCTGCTGTCGACTACGCCCTTGTGAATCCTGCTCTACGGCGCATACTTTTCCCAGAAGAAGCTCTCAAGCAAGAACTGGCCTTAGTCATGGCCGTTCGGGCCAACAAATTTAATGATGTAAAAAAACTTCTGACCGATGGCGTGGATGCCAACTTCCTCATTGAAGGTAGCCGTGTCCCAGCCGAACTTGAAGCGTCTTACGTAGGTGAGACACCTTTGACGCTCGCCGTTCTTCTCAGTGCCGCCAACACAGTGCGGACGCTGCTTGCTCCTAGTTTTACCACTGATGCCAATAAACCGAATGTTCGTTCTGAAAAAGCACTGAGCCTCGCGCGTGCTCGCTCGCTCACTCAAATTGAAAAAATGTTGCTCCAGCGTGGAGCGGTTGAATAAGGAAAGACTATGAACGAAAGAATTTTTGCGATTGCCCACTACGTGGACCAAGGTGTGCTCTACCTCTTGCTCCTGCTGTGTTTTTTGAGTCTCTACATGATCATAGACCGCTGGTTCGCCCTCAAGAAGCGCGTGCAGAACAGCAAAG
This sequence comes from Chlorellidium tetrabotrys, assembly GCA_032273165.1. NCBI lineage: Eukaryota > Xanthophyceae > Mischococcales > Botryochloridaceae > Chlorellidium > Chlorellidium tetrabotrys. The sequence goes on along the minus strand of JAUKPS010142209.1, from coordinate 7,216 downwards.
AGGTCCAGCGACGTTTGGGTGAGGCGCTCAAGGCCCAGAACTTTGCAGTGCTTGATGAACTCGCCAAAGAAGAAGGCCCCGAAGCGCAGGTCGTGCGTCTCGGGCAAGAGCACTTTCGTCGCAACGGTAATTCGGGCGTTGAAGAAGTTTGTCGCACCGTCGGCATGATGGAGAAACCGGGACTCGAAAGATACCTCGGCTTTCTGGCGACTGTGGGATCGAACGGTCCCTATATTGGTCTCTTTGGGACAGTGCTGGGAATCATGAAATCGTTTAACGACATGGGGGCGACCGGCGGCGGCGGTTCTTCGGTCATGGCCGGGATTTCTTCTGCGTTGATTGCCACAGCTGCTGGCCTCATGGTCGCTATTCCCGCTGTTCTTGCTTACAACTTTTTCCAGCGCCAAGTGAAGTCGGTTTACGGCGGGCTGGAAGCGTGCAAAGAGATGGTTTTCCTCTGGGAAAAAACTCTTCGGAAGGAAGCGTAGATGGGAGCTCCCGTAGGCGGTGGCGATCAAGACGCCATCAGCGATATCAACATCGTTCCTTTGGTCGACATCATTCTCGTGGTTTTGATTATCTTCATGGTCACCGCGCCCACGAGTCAGTCGGGTAAGGTCGAAGTCGATCTCCCCAGCGCGGCCACCGGTGAAACCAGCAGTGAAGGTGCGGAACCTCTGCAAATAGTTCTGACAGCGGAAGGAAGAATTTTGGTGGATGGTGAGTCGGTCAGTGAAAGTGCCGTGCGGGCCATGGCGCAAGAGGCGGCCAATGGAAATTCGCAAGCTCAAGCCGTTATCACAGCGGACAAAAATCTCCCTCACGGTGACGTGGTAAAAATGATGGATACCTTGAAAGGGGCCGGGATCGCGAAGCTTTCTGTTTCGACGACTCAGGCACTAGAGGAATAATTATGAAAACTTGGTTACTTACATTCTTTGTTGCGTGTTCGGCTTGGGCGGATGCCGCTCGAGTCTTAGAACTGCGCCAGGAAGTCGAAAAACTTGCAAACGAACTTGAAGTCCAAAAGAAAGAACAGCAGGCCGTGCTGGACGTGTACCTCCAGCGTCGGCAAGAGATCCAAGCCCTCATTTTACGAGAGAAGTTCCGCGCCGATCAGCTGGCGACGCAAAAGAACAAACTCTCACAAACACTTAAAGAGAAGAGCCTCGATGCACAAGGATCACCTAAGGCACCGCTATGGTTTGCTCCGCTCTTGAGTCGTTTGCAGCAAGAAATCGATCGGGGTCTGCCCTTGGGTGAGCGTCCAGACGAGATTGGAAAAATTCGTGCCACGTTGGCGCAGGGTAAAACCACAGTTGAAAGTTCGTTAGTGCAAACATGGTTTGTGCTCGAGGGGGCTCTCAAGCGCCGGACGAGTTCAGAGTTCATGTTGACGCCATTGCAGATCGGGGGAGTGACAGCTCCAGCTGAGGTGGTTCGTCTGGGGGACTTGTTGGCCTACGTGCGCACCGCCGACGGCGTGTATGGCATGGTTTCACGTCCCGCCCATGATGCGGCTTGGGACATGAAAACGTTCGAAGGAAAAAAAGAAGCGGAGCAGGTTGAGAAGTTACTTTCTCAGTTTAAGCAAAATCAAAAAACAGGCCTCTACCACTTGCCAGGCATGCAGACTTTTGTTGAGCAGGTTCGCTCGGAGAAGAAACTATGAGAACTTTCCTAATCCTCGTCTTCCTATTGACTGGCCTAGCCCAGGCACAAACTGCGGATGTGAACGCGGCCTATGATCGCGAAACGAAATTTCTCGAAGAACAACGCCAGAGTTTGCTGAGCTGGAAGGCGCGACTAAAAAAAGATGGCGATACGAAGCGCGCTCAAGGCGAAGCGGAACTCAAGCGTCTTAACAGCGAACTTGCATCGCTCAATGTGAAAAACCAGAGCGAACAGGAAGGCGTGCAACGTTGGGAGAAGCTCCTCAAAGATGCGGCGACGAGTGGGCCTCAACTGGAGAAGAACCTTCTTCGTTTAGAAACCTTGCTGCGGGAATTACGTGAAAAGACTCCACTGGCAGAACCGACAAAAATTGCGCCGGGTACGGCCACTCTTGAAGCCTTTCGCTTAAGAATGGAAGACGGTCTCGCTGTGCTCGAAGCGCTCGGTCGTCCTGCACTTCGCTCCCATGCTTTCTTAGATGCGGAAGGTCGCCTCACGCGCGGCGAGGTTCTCTCTCTTGGGCTTTTTGGCGCCTTCGGGGTGCAGGGACAAGAGACATACCTTCTTGCTCCCTATGACCGCCAGTGGTTGCAAGCAACCGAAAAGCTCGTGGGTGATGAACTGCTTTTATTTGATCCGACCTTTCAAAGGGCCGGACTTAAAACCCATGCGGGTTGGAAAGAGAAGGCAGCGGACGCAGCCCCTGGCCTTGTGATGGTTTTGATCATGATGACGGTGGTGGCGCTGTTCGTTGCTTTGGCGAGGGCCTAAATGCGCGCACTGTTTGCAGACTGGGCTTTGCCCGCGATGATCATTCCCCAAGGTGTGGCCTTGGCGGTGTTGTTGTCGGTAGCGCGCTCACCTGTGGAGCTTTTTCAAGATGCTGTGAAGCCTAAGAAAGCTGCACCCGTGATTGAAGTCGCGCTTGAAGATAAGAAAGAGGAGGTACCCCCTCCGCTGCCGCCACTCCCAGGACTTGCGGATAGCCTCGCTCCGGACATGCCTTCAAGCGGGGGAGGTTTAGAAAGTCTCACTGCGGGTGTTGTGTCTGAGGGCGCCGGTGCTGGTGGAGTGGCCATGCAGCAAGGTGAAGTGCGTGCAGAGGCCTTGGTGCAAGAGGGCGCGCAAGAAAGCCGTGCACCCAAGCTCACACGGTCTTCAAACCCTGCTTACCCAAGCACGGCCCAAAACCAGGGCATCGAAGGTTATGTTCTGCTCCACGTACAAGTCTTGGCCGACGGTAGAGTGGGGGAGCTGAAAGTTCTCGAAGGAAAGCCTGCGGGCATGTTTGAAGCTGCGGCCAAACGTGCCGTGAGCAGCTGGAAATATACACCGGGTTTAGAAAAAGGGCGTCCTGCAGTCATGTGGGTTAAGCACAAGGTGAACTTTGCGTTGGATTAGTTGGATTCTTTTCATTTCGCTAAGTGCGCATTCCGCACTCACTCCTGATGAGGAGAAAGCCTATGACGAATTAGAAGGCAGTACTTTTTTAGTGCAGCTGGTGAAGGACAAGAAATTTTCAGAAGCCATTGAGGCCTATGGAAAGATGTCTACCTCTGAGCAAAAAAAAGCCCAAAGCTTTTGGGCGTTAGGCGAAGCTTATGGTGGACTTGGAAAATGGAAAGAAGCGCTTAACACGTTTAAACAAGGAGATTCACCTCAACTGCAAGCTTCAAGAGGCCATAGCTATTTCCAGCTAAAAGAGTACGGCGCTTGTGCTGATGCTTTTGCCAAAACAAAAATCTCTTCTCTCAATCAGCGCGATCATTTGGCCTGGTTTCAGTGTGCTGAAAAATCAGCACGTGGCCTTGCGGAGCTGGCCCTCTCAACGCAAGACCTCAGCGACGAACTATTTCTAGCGCGCTGGCGTGCATTGCGATTAACAAGTTTGCATCTAGAGGCTTCAAACGCTTTAAGCCGTTATGTCGCTAAGTGCCGGACGGCCACTTTTTACTCACGGATGCAGGAAGTGGCTGAGACTCAAAAAGAGGATGTTCTCTCAATGTTGGAGAAGGCCCACGCCTGTCTGCCGGATGACAAAGACGTAACGTTGCTCTTGTTGCAAGCTCACTACAAAACACAAAACGGTCGCGCGGTGGCCCGCTTGTTCGAGAAGCTTGCCGTGGATGAAATCGCCTATCACCATCACGTCGCGGAATTCATGGGTAACCTCGATCTCAAAGAAAGTTCGCAGTACTGGCGGATCACGACGCCTGATCGCGTGGCCCTCGTGAAAGCACGGGCAGCTGAGTTCGTGAACGCAGGTCAGTTTGCCCAGACGATGGCGCTTTCGACTCACGCCGATCCTGCGATTTACGACGATCCGCTTCGCTATGCGACCGCCTATGCGTTTTTTAAGATGGGTCTCGTTCCAGAAACTGTGCAGGCCTTGGCTCCCATTCGGGCACCCACGCTAAAAACTCAGGCCGTGAAGCTGCAGGAGATCGCGGCAGTTTGCCGTGACCAGGGTTGGGGCTGTCGCCCATAAAAAAAGGACCCCTTTCGGAGTCCTTTTCTCAATAGAATCTAGTTGTTGAGACTAAGCTTGGCGGTAGATCTGAGCTTCTTCGCGCTCTTTTTCTTCAGCGTGAACGATACAGAGTTCCGACCAAGGCTGGTTCTCCAAGCGCTTCATACCGATCTCATCATCACACTCTTCGCAGTGACCATAGGTCCCGTCCTGCACGCGCTCCAAAGCTTGGTCGATGCGACGAAGTTTGAAGATCTCGCGGTCGCGGATCGAGCAAGAGATCTGCTGGTTAATCATCGAGGTGGCGAGGTCGGTTTCATCCGAGAGGTCTTCCTCTGAGATGTGTAAGTCTTCAGAATTATTCAGCAACCCACCATTCAGGATTTGCTGGCGATGCTTCAAGAGCAAGGCTTTGAATTGATCGAGTTTCTTCTTATCCATGGCAGACTCCTTCTTACGGTCACTTGAGACGTAACGGGTGACCCTACTATTCTAAGGCCGGGTGGGATCCCGCTCAAGTGATCCGACTTATCGGCAATAAGCGCCTTTTTCTCTAGTTTTCTGGGTAAAAATTTACTCGATCTTAGGCCTTGGGTGGACAGGAGTGGGGTTGGCCCGTTACCCTGTTAGTAGACACTTTATTTTATTGAGGTTTTCTTGCTGTCATTCAAAGCCAGTAAATGGTCGTTGAACTGCACCCTGCTGGCGCTCGCCCTGGCGGCGGTCGGTTGCGGTAAAGAAGCCAAGATTAATGAGAAGAAACCGGTCCGTGAACAAGAAGCCGTTGAAAGTGCCATGGAAGCGGAGTTGCAAAAACAAAGTGTGGTTTGCGACAACGGTCTTTCTTGCCCAGGCAGCATCGCCAAAATCGTGATCGTCGACAAAGACAAACTCAAATTCTGCACCGGCGTTCTGGTGAACGGTGTGACCGTGGCCACATCGTCATCTTGTTTAACCGAAGGGCTTCGTACTTCTGGTGACGCTAACCGCTGCGCAAAAGATGTGCATATCTTCTTTCCACGTTTTGGCATCAGCGCTGCCCAACGGGTCAAGTGCCGAGGCATTGTGTTCTCAAGTCCACTGCCAGGCAAAGACGCAACTTTGTGGCGCAATGACATCGCCTACATCGACCTTAATGTTGATCCGGAAGACATGCGCGGCCGTCGTTATGCGCGCTTGAGTCGAGAAGGCATCGAAGACCGTAAATTCCTCACGCTCTGGAAAGTAGATGCAGACAACGGTGACGTCGGAGTCATCCGTCGTGATGAGTGTCAGGCCTTATCGAAAAGTTACGTTAACCCGCTGTCTGATACGCCCTTCTCTCCTGTCATGACGATGGTGGGCTGTGAGTTTAAGAACGGGAACACCGGTGGCATGTTGATGGGGGCAGGTCAGAAGTGGCGTGGGTTGCTTTCGCAGCCCTTGGCATCTGACATGGTGAAATTCCTCAACAACTCAGGTCGCCTGATTGAGCCGTTGGCGCCCATCGTTCACGTCTCAAACGGAGCTTGCTTGCCATCGGTGATCGACAGTGATGTTCCGACCGAGCGCGACTGTTTCAAAGACTTGAATGAGACTCAGATGAATCGTCGTCGTGCGGACATCTTGAGCACCACCGCTCCGTTCGAAACGATTCGTGAGCAGATCATCGAAGAATTCAATAACACTCGCTTATACTTCAAGTGGGACGTCGAGCTCGTTAAAGACGAAAGCCAAGGCTCTTACCGGGTGGTGGCATCGCCTCGTTGCATGAATCCCATCGAAGGCTGGATCCGTCGCGTGGGCCGTCGTGAGTCGAATTATGTTTACTCTATGACACTCCCTGACTGGAATCTCTCACTCGGCTTCGATCGTGGCTCACGCCTCGTCAGTCGCTCTGACGAATCCGAGAATCAAAAAATCATCGTCCAGTTCTCGCCGAAGCAGGCAAATGAAACTTCTCGCACCTACATCTACGTACGGCGCAACAACGAAGAAAGGCGTGTCTTTAACGACATTACTCTCTGCGAATAAATCTCACTGCTTCAACTGCCGCCAAGACTTTCCGGCCCGATTAGAGCGGTTGCGCTGCCATTCATCGACCGCGCGCTGATGGTCCGCATAGTTCGTCGTGAACTGATGAGTGCCGTCATTTTTAGACACAAAGAAGAGGTACTCCGTCGTTGCCGGTGCCATCACTGCTTGAATCGCTTCGAAGCTTGGATTGGCGATCGGTCCCAGCGGAAGGGCCGGGATCTTGTAGGTGTTGTACGGCGTGAGCTGCAAGAGATCATCTTTGCGGATGTTGCCCGTGTAGCGCTCCCACATCCCATAGATCGTCGTAGGGTCACTCTCAAGGCGCATGCGCTTGCGCAAACGGTTGGTAAACACAGAAGCGATCTGCGGGCGCTCTTCTTTCGCGCCGGTTTCTTTCTCCACCACTGATGCGAGGACCACGACTTCATGAGCGCTCAAGAAGGGATGCCCCTTGGCGGTATCTCCCACGCGTTTCCTAAACTGCTGCACCATCGCGGTGAGAATTTCCCGTGCCGCTGAACCGGGAACAAATTTATAGGTTTCTGGAAAAAGATAACCTTCGAGAGTAGGCCCTTCAATCTCAAGAGACTGGATGAAGGCGGGGTCTTTGCATAACTCAATGAATGTTTCTCGCTTACCGAATCCGGCCGCTTCGAAAATCTCTGCGACTTGATACATGTTGCGACCTTCCGGAATGGTCACGGCATTGAGATTGGGCTGGCCGTAGATCAACACATTCAGCACATCTTCCATCTTCGACTGAGAAGGAATAGTGAAGGGACCTGCGCGTAGTTTTCCCATCACGCCTTTATAGCGGGCCATCCAATGAAACAGGCGTGGATTATTGATAATGTCCTGGCGGGCCAAGCGTGCGTTCACCACACCGAAGGTGTCACCTTGCTGAACGGTGAAAACCACATCCGGGCCGGTGTATTTTTGCTGATAGAGAAACCACACCGTCCCACCGATAAGAATCGCAGCAAGAAGTGGGGCAACCACAAACATAAAGAGCAGAGTTTTTTTAACCATGGAGATGATTATATCTGGGTGAGGCCT